>JAJPUD010008343.1:0-70934 GCA_023553655.1 Myrmecobius fasciatus
TGTGTTTGGAGGAGGTGGAGGGGCTGTCTCACAGGGTTAGATGGTGTCAGATGCAAGGATATTTTTTTCGAGTTAGTGGATTTATCTGTTTAATAAAGAGGCAAAAAAAAATAGAACTTAGCACCAAGGTGCTCTAAGGAAAAGACATTCCCCTCTCGCCAAAGCACATAGTCCCCTAAAGCATCCTGTGGCCAATTCATAAAACAATCTGTGATGACTAGAGGCTCTTTGGAAGAAAGCCAGTGACAGGCAAGGTTTTCCTGGGCTGCCTGTTAACAGATCATTAAGACTCCAGTGAAGCTTTAATACTCTCCGCAGCTAATATTTATGGAGAGTCTCCAAGATTCCTGGCCTTCTTCTGGGTTTCTGGGGTAACAATATTGAACCATTTTCCTTGAAGTTTTGATTCTGCCTAGAAAACTGTTCCTCTCTATCCACCCACTGCACCCCCATACAGAACATTTCTATGTATGGTTCCCACTCAACATTGTTGAGTGTTGGGATTTTTCAGAACAAATATCCTGGATAAATGGCCAGCATAGAGGAGATCTTAGATTCTGGAAATCAAGGAGGTAGAGAACAAACACTAGAAGGTACTGCCATGCTAGCAAGATTGGAAATCTAGTCTCAGGGATAAGTGTCTGTCATTCAAGGCTGAGTCTTTTGTAATGGAAGATGATCTTGGTATCACATTAAATAACAATGTTCTGTTCTCAAATCATTTTTAGATCAATTATCTCACCACAATTTTTTTAATGTAGGGGAAATATCACCATTCAACAATGAAGGATATTGAGAAAGTCCATGATATAATGGGGGAAGCAATAGGAATTGGGATTTCCAAGACCTAGTTTCAAAGGCTATCTTAAATACTTACTAGCTGTGGGATGCTGGATAAATCACTTAATATTCCTGAACTTTGGTTTTCTCATCTGTTAAATGGGCGCGATGATAGTTCTATGAGTTGGACTTAAAAAAAAATTACAGCATTTCTGCCTCTCCATCGAGCTTAGTGATCAAATGAAAATTATAATAAAGTACATTACAAACCTCTAAGTACAATATAAATGTGAGCTATTATTGTTATTGTTTTGTTAGGAAAAAACTTCCCAATAATTAGAATTATTCATCAGGGAAATGGGCTACTTTGAGAAATTGTGGGTTTACCAACTAGATTAGATGACCATTTGTTAAGTATGTTAAAGTAGTAATTCCTTTAATGTCTGAGTTGAATTGGGCAAGATAGGCAGCTCAGTGGAGAGACTGCCCCAGGTGGAGTGAAAAAGGGTTGAATTCAAATCTGGCCTCAGGTACTTGCTAACTGTATGACCCCATCCAGATCATTTTATCCTTTTGCCTCATTTTTGTTTTTTCATCTAAAAAATGAGCTGAAGAAGGAAATGGCAAACCACTCCAGTATCTTTGCAATGAACCCTCCCCAATGGCATCATCAAGAGTCAGACATGACTACAAAATGACTGAACTAAATAAATTAGACTAGATGGCCGCTAAGATCTTTTTCAACTCTGAAATTCTATGATTCCGTGATTATTATTCACTTAGTTCTTCTCATCCTTTTTGATGCAATTCAAATAGAAATGGACCAGAGATAAACATATAGAGTATGAATATAGGATATTGTACATAATATGTAACACCATGTATATAATCACATATAGTATGTAATAATTTGGGTTCCATACTATTACAAAGTTGCTCACATAACTGACTTTTGTGATTGAATCAAAGTATCGCTCTTACTATTATTTCATTCTCATCTCTTTGCTGCCAAACATGGTATGCTGATTGCCCACAGTCATAGCTAATAGGGAATGGGGTCAGAGAATGACCCATAATGCCAGTACTAATCTAAAAACAAAGGGGATTTCTGCTTCCTGCCTGGATCTGTGAAGCTTCACCCCCAACATCAGTACATCAGTAGCATGACTCGGCCTAGGGATAAATAAGGGAGGGATGCTCACAACATTAATTTCTGAAACTGCAGTCAAGGCTCCAGAAGATTAGGATGGAGATACCATTCTAACCATGCCCTCTTTTCAACTTTGATTGAGGTATACATTATCAGGAGTTACTTAAGTCGAGAGCTCTGAAAAAATAATATATAGAATGAATAGAGTACAGTTCATGAACTATAAGAGTTTTAGAAATATTGTCAAGACCATCACAACCACAGAGAAAGAGAATTTAGAATAATGACTTTGTTGTTCAACCCTATTCAATCAATAGCTTATGATCAATGGTCCCTGCTATTATTAATAATGAAAAAAGCACTTATTAAGTACTCTCTTAAGTGCTGAGGATACAGACAGAAAACCAAGCTGGGAGAGAGACTCTGCTCACAAGTAGTTCATTTCCAAATGGAAGAGACAACATATATTGGAAGACTGTTGTGGGGATGATGGAAGGGCTCAGATGCAGAAGCAAAGCAGGTGGTGAGACATCATGTGTGCTTGCTCACCAATAGAAGTGAATATGGAAATCTTTCCCACAAAAAAAGGAGTGAAATATATAATTCCTTTCTAACTCTCCTTCACACTGAAGTCAACTATTCTTACTTGCACAGTCAAGTATAGGGTTATCAGTATATTTTGCATTTGGCTCCTCTCCAGCTGGTCTAATTTCTTTTCCCTTGTCTCTTAGTAGCTAAAATTCTTGCTATTATGGTTTTCCAAGGCCTCTTTCCTCTCTCTTATTACCTCCCATTTTTAGCCAGGTCAGTCTACACTAATTCCAGATAACCCAGATACTGTCTCCCAACCAGACTAGGGTTGAGGAAAGAGCAGGCTTTAGAGCTGCCTTTCAGGGACCAGATATACCATCCACATCCTTGGATCCAAGTCAGAATTCCAGGATCTGAGTCTGGAAAAGACACCATGTTCTAGTCTGACCCATTCCTGGCAAAGAATTACCTCCCTGGACAACATGCCTAACAAATGATGGCTCTCCATTGGCCTGAATTGGTCAATCACCCTGAACTTTACCATCACTCTCTTTAGCCTTACAACAACCCTGTGAGGTGCCAGTATGATAGATGTCATTCTTCCATTCTACAGATGAGGAAGTGAAGGCTCAGAGATTTAAAAACTTGCCCAGAGTCAGTAAGTGTCAGAGATGGGATTTGAATTAAAGCCTAACTAATTTACTGCGACAACAATATGCCATTCATAGTTGGGATGTCGCATATGAGATAATCAGAAAAAGACCATTATCTCCTTATGGACAGTTACGATGACAGTATAATATTCCATTAAAGTGTTAACCCATTCAGACTCTCTTCTCCAGCTAATCTCCTGTGCTTGTTCTACAAAGCAATTAAGGGAGAAAATAAGAATGCTTAACATTGATGAAGAATTCTAAATGTTTCGCCTTTTCCTTCAAGGTTCAGTCACTCTCAGTGAAACTTTCCTTAATCCTTTCTTCTGAAAGTATGGTCTTTCTCCTCATGTTTTCCTGGATAGATTTATCTGGATCCTGGCTTTATTACTGGACAGGGGTTATCTTCCTCCCCCCCCTCCAAGTCCTAGGTTTCCTAAAACACCTAATGCATTCTTTGCCTCAATTTTTAGCTATCTTAATCCTTAAATGAGTATAGTCTCAGTTAAATTGAGACCCATTCAAGGACTTAGGTTAAAAAGGTCAATGTCTCCCACTGCATCCAAGGCCATTTCCAGTCTTTGCAATTTATATCTGACTACTGGACTCAGATGGCTCTGGAGGGGAAAGTGAGGCAGGTGACCTTCACAATCCTGTCTCACTTAACTCCAATTCACTTGCATGTCATAGCATCACCTCCTCATGATCCTCTTGAAGAACAAGGACAAACAACAACAATAATGCAAATTTAAGCTATTAAGCCACATCTTGTATATTATAAATTCTCAATGAGCAGGATCTCTTTTGTTTCTTTGTTGTGGTTTTTTCTCTTGTTCTCTTACCTTAACAGTATTTTTGCACATAGTAGGTGCTTTAAAAATGTTTTCAGAGATACAGTAAGATTGCAAGACTTCACAAGGTACAATGGAAAGAGCCTAGAGTCAGAGTCAGAATATCTAGATTTCAATCCCAGCTCCTCTGCTTATTTCCTTTCTTTTTGGAGTAGGATGCTTACTTAGCCAGTGAAGGGAATTCTGTGCATTAGAGTTTCCTTAAATTTTAGCAAACTTTTTGAAATGGTATCTTATCCTATCCATTTGAAGAAGATGAAGGGATATGGATGAGATGATAATACAATCAGTTGGATTCAGAATGTGTTGGATGGCTGGGCTAAGAGTAGTTTTTAATTTTAATTTTTAGGTTATATATGTATATTCATTTTTTTACATACTTCTATCTGAGTTATGTTGGGAGGGAAAAAAATCAAAACATAAGGGAAAATCCACAAGAAAAAAAAAAGATGAACATAGCATGTATTGATTTATATTCAATCTCCATAGTTCTATTTTTGGATGCAGATGGCATTTTCTACCCAAAGTTTATTGGAATTGCCTTGGATCACTGAATTGCTGAGAAGAGCCAAGTCTGTCATAATTGATCATCACACAGTCTTGTTGCTGCTTTATACAATGTTTTCTGATTCTGCTTCCCTCACTTAGCATCAGCTCATATAAATCTTTCCAGGCTTTTTCTAAAACTAGCCTGTTCATCATTTCTTATAATAATATTCTATTAATGTATTACTAATATTACTACTAATAATATCCTATTACTTTCATATACCATAATTTTTTCAGCCATTCCCCAACTGATGAGCATCCACTCAATTTCCAATTCCTTACCACCACAAAAAGAGCTGCTACAAACATTTTTGTACCTGTAGGTTCTTTTGCCTCTTTATGATTTTTTTGGATACAAACCCAGTACTGAGGCTGCTGGATCGAAAAGTATGCACAGTTTTATAACTCTTTAGCCATAGTTCCAAATTGCAGGATAGCTTTTAATAGTTCCACATTAACATGACAGGAAGTCTCCAGTGGAGTATCCCAGGAGTATGTTCTTGACCCTGTATTGTTTTACATTTCTTATTATGACTCAATCAAGGTGTAAATGATAAGTTTGCAAATAATAGAAAATTGGAAGGAATAGTTAACACATTGGATGTCTCAGGATACAAAAAGATTTGCACAGATGAGACAATTGGGTTGAATGGAAATTCAGGAGGGATAAGTATAAAGTCTTGCACCTGGATATTAAATAAATGACCTGTATACATAGAAGGTGGGGAAAAGGTAACCATTTTTCTGCAAAGAATCTGGGGGTTTCAAAGGTCTCCAAGCTCAGTATAAATCAGAATTTGGATGTGGCCACCAAAAAAAAAAACAAAACAAAAAACTAATGCAATCTTGGGCTAAGGTAGCTAGGTGGCACCATAGTGCATGGAGCACTGAGCTTGGAATATTCCCTATTTCAAATCCATTCCCAGATACTTAATAGTTGTGTGATAACTGTCATTAAGTGTTTGAAGGGTTGTTTTGTGGAGGAGAGATTTAACCTGTTGTACATGGCTTTAGTGGGAAGAACCATGATCAGTGGGGTAGAAGTTGCCAAAAGGTCAAAGAATTATTAGAACTGCCCCCAAAATTGAATAGGCAACCTCCAGAGTTGGTGGGTTTCTTGGAGACTTAAGGCAGAGATTCTATGACCATATGCTATTATGAGGATCTCCTTCTTGATGGACTAGTTGACCACAGAGTCTCCTGTTAAACTCTGTGATTATTGGAATTGCCTTGGATCATTGAATTGCTGAGAAGATCCAAGTCTATCATAATTGATCATCACAAACTTTGTGTGTGACTTTGGGCAAATCATCCATACAACCCCTGTGGGTCTCAGTCATTTATCTGTAAAATGCAAGATTGGAAGAGATGACCAAGTAAGCTTTCCAGTTCTAAAACTAAGATCCTAAGTGAGAGCCCTGTATCAAGGGCTGACATCAACATCAGGAATATGTTCAAGTCTTCTACCTAACACATACTATCTATGTAACTCTAGGTAAATTACTCTCTCAATGATCTAGGGGAATCCACTCAATTTCTAATTCCTTCCCACTGCAAAAAGAGTTGCTACAAACATTTTTGCACGTGTGGGTCCTTTTTACAAATAAGACAAGGGGAAAGGAAGGAGAGGAAATAAGCATTTATATAGTGCCTATTAAATGCCAGACACTGTGCTAAGACTTTACAAATATCATCTCATTTGATCTTCACAACTTTGAAAGGTAGGCACTATTATTGTCCATTTTATAGTTGAGTAAACTGAGGCAGTCCATAGTTAAGTGAGACCTTTAAGAGTCACATAGCTAGGAAGTGATTGAAGTAGGATTTGAACTCAGGTTTTCCTGACTCCAGACCCAACACTCTATGCACTTCAACACCAAACTATCTCTAGCAAGCGTTATCTTTTGTTACATTGTGGAGTTCTTTGGCTATGTAGGGAAACTTATAGATTTTTTTAATGAATAATGTTTTTTTTTTCTTTTTTTCTGAGACATCCCCTGAGACAATTGGGGTTAAGTGACTTGCCCAGGGTCACATAGGTAGGAAGTGTTAATTATCTGAGACCAAATTTGAACTCAGGTCCTCCTGACTTCAGAGCTGGTGCTCTATCCACTGTGCTACCTAGCTGCCCCCCAAATAATGTTTTTAAATGCATAAACATATAAATAATCTAATATATTGCATATATGTACATTATATAAAAATATGTGATATAAATTACGATTTTCCAAATCTAGAGCTGTCTCCCTACCACAACAGGGGCTTGTTTATTTCCCTTGAATAATCTGCCACACTTGGGCAAACAGGGCTTAGAATTCTGACTTTGACTATCCCAATGTGAAAGTTTCCCCTCAATCTCTTTAAACATCAGCTAGCCAAAAAAACCCAAAAAAAAACAAAAAACAAAAAAAAACAAACAAATGCTCTTAGCCTGGGTGACCTTTCCATAGAGGCTTGTTCAACCTTGGCACAGAGATGAGAGGAGGAGAGCATCCTGTCAATAAAAACTTCTGAGTGAAGTGCAAATTGCTTCAGGCTAGGCTAGGATTAGCCTTTGAGCTCCCTCCATGATGACAGCCAGCCAGCCCTGGGTGCAGAAACTCAAAATGACCTACAAAAAGGCTCCCCACTCTCTCAGGCTTTGCCAGCTTAGTGGGCAAAGGTGAATTTCATGTGGCTTTTTTTGATTGCTTACTATTACCATTCCAATTTACAGCTAAGGAAGAAAAAGCCAGCTGCTCCAGGCCCCAAAAATTCACTTTCTTGTTTTGTTTGTTTTTGGTTCCAGTAACCTCCCCTATCCCCACCCCCACTGATCCTTCACTAGAATAGGAGGGCTAATCTTAAAGCCCCTATTTGGGGAACTATTATCCTTCAGGTCAAGAAGTGTCCAGCCCTCACCTCAGCCCTCTGAGGATCAGCTGTGAAGTACCTCAGTGAAAAGAAATGGTTGGAAAATGATTGAAAGGAAAAGAGAAGAAAGGAGGGGATAGGGCTGCTCACCTGCTTATGGGGGTTTTCAAGGGCTTGGGAGGCACATTTTTTCTAATCGTGGGCATCAGGGATTGTCCCCTACCCTCCTCCCACATTTTAGGATCTTGGAACTAGTGAGGGCAACTGGTTGAAAAGCTAAAATTGTCCTGAAAAAGTTGTCTATGTTGAAAAGAGACCTGTACTTGGAGTGAGCAAAGACTTGAGTTGTAATTGTATCCTAGTAACTCTCTTTTTCCTCTCTCTTCCTTGGGAACCCTATCTCCCCTCAATGTTCAGTTCAACTTCTAAACCCTCCAGCAGGACCTTTCTGATATCCCATCTCTTTGAGTTCTACTCTCCTCTTTTACAGTGAAAGAAACTGAGGCTGACAAAAGTTTAAATTATCTGCTCAGGGTCACAGAACTAGTAAATGCCTAGGTTGGGTGTATCCACTATGTCACCTAGCTGCTATTTAAAAAGTAGTGTCAGACTCAAATAGAAATGGAACCCTATAGGCCTCTGTTAGGAATATACTCTTGTCATTGAGAATCAGATATTGAGGAAAATTTATTTAAAAAGAACCTTAAGGAATCACCTTAATGTTTCTGGTCAGAAGCAGGGTCTGCTGTTCTTGGGGAAGAGAGAGCCCTGAGCATGAAAGCATAGAAGGTTTATACTTGATAGTTTAACTCAATCCCTCCCTTCAGAGACTGGATTGGTCCATTCCCTTCCAGGTTACAATCTTTCTGATAGTCCCACTATGCTTCCCTCTAAATATGTATAAACATGTTTCCCCTCCCTTGTCATATATCACATGTTCAAAAATGGGAGAAAACTCCTCCTATGGGATGCGTTGTTTAAAATTCAATTAGCCTATTAAGCAGGCAATAGTGATCTGGTCAAGTCATTGACCCCAACTAGTTTGGTCTAGATCAGCTATTATCTTAAGTTTGTGCTTTTCTCAAAACCAGAACTCTTTTTGAATCCCCCTTCCTAGCTCCCCAGTTCCTTGTTTGCTGAAGTTTTTATTGATCACTTAACCTTTTTTAACCTCTCACATTTTGAAAACCTCTTGGTCTGAGGGTATCCACTAACCTAGGCTACTTGGAAGCTTGCAACACTTTGTGGACACCCAACTTTCCAGTATTTCTCTCACCTCATATTGACTTAAAAACCCACAAAATAATACTAGCTATGTTTTGTTATATTTTTTGATTGATTAAATAGTTTCCAATTAGCAGGGGCAGCTAGATGGCAGTAGATGGAGTAGGATGTGAATTCAAATTTGACCTCAGATACTTACTAGCTGTGTGATCCTGGACAAGTCATTTAATCCCCTTTACCTAAAAACAACAGCAGCAACAGAATACACTTAATCTTTAATCTAGTTCTGATGCCTTCCAGGGATATAGCAGCTCACAGGTATTTGGCACCTGGGGGTTGACCCCTCTGATTTAAGAAATATTCTTGATTCTAATTTTTCATCTTAAAATAGATATCATTTTTGGAATATTCTCCTAATTTGTTATTTACTCATTTTCTTTTGTGATTTTCTTGGCAGAGATACTGAAATGGTTTGCCATTTCCTTTTCCAACTCTTTTTACAGAGAAGGAACTGAGGCAAACAGAGTTAAGAAACTCATCCAGTATCTCAGACTGGATTTGGACTCAATTCTTCCTGACTCCAGACCCGACTCCCCATCCACTTCATAGCACATCGTTGCCCTATTCTCCATATAGTCATTTGAAATTTACATTTATAATGATAATGGTAGTGATAGCTGTTGCCTCTATTATCTTATTTGGATTCTCATAATGATCTTAGGAGGGAGATACTTTGGGAAAGAGATGACAGCTGACATTTACATCCCTCTCTACAGAGAAAGATCTAATCCTCCAACTCCGTGAAGGAGTCACTTTTTGCGAGGGGGGAGGAATCTTAGAACTGTGTTATCATCTGGAGTTCCTGGTGAAATTCCGCTGCCTCTTTATTAGAGAATTATCTGGGGATAGTTGAACGTTAAGTCACTTAGCCAGGGTCAGATGTTGTCGGACTTGAATTAAATGTAAGTTTCCTAGATTCTTTCTTTTCTGCTATATGTGGTACCTTTCTAGGACAGTGTTATAGGGATTACCCAAATTTGGTAATTCTGTCTGAGAGACATAGTGATGGATCCATGGCCATTGCATAAATATCAGCTGGTATTTGAACCCAACTGTCTCCTGACTCCAAAACCAAACTATGTTCTGTGTCTTCTCTGGATGGAAGTCACTTCCATCATCCTATTCAGGATCTCAACAATTTGGATCTGCTCCTGTCTGGCAGTTAAAAAGGAAGTACCAGGATGATCAATGTGGACTATGTCTCTCCTGACAGGTGGACCGAACAGAAGTGATTCGAACCTGCATCAACCCTGTTTTCTCTAAATTGTTTACGGTGGACTTTTACTTTGAAGAAGTACAGAGACTGCGGTTTGAAGTCCATGATATCAGCAGCAATCACAATGGACTGAAGGAAGCCGACTTTCTTGGTGGCATGGAGTGTACTCTGGGACAGGTCAGTTTCCAGCCCTCCCTCCTTTGGTTCTTTCTTCTCTCCCTCCTTTCTTTCCATAAAGATCTGGTCAACATTTACTAGATTTTATTGAAATCCAAACTGTTTGAGGTGATATGAGTGACAAAGAGATGTGGGTTCCACTTCAGATAGTTCACAGTAGTTATTCCACCAGTTTGTGGGATCAATAAAGAAACTCACCCAAGCCTGGTATTAATGTAGCCCTTAGAACTTCATCACAATTGGGGTTGAATACACTCTATATTAAGCACCAATTACCATGGTCAACTAAGGCCATTTTTAGGGTATATAATTTCACCACCTAAACTTCAATTTTGAGTGTTTCTTCCCGACTCTCATGCTAAGTAAGTTTCTTACATCTATGAGGATGCACCTCTGTTTACTATATTGCATTACCGCATAATATGTTTCATATTAAATAATAAATTTCATTTATCTGTTAGTGCTCTGCATAATAATAATGCTCTTGTTTGTATCAGCTTCTCGAGTACCAATTTCCTAGAAATTCTCAAATCCAGGTCTTTGCTTTAACTTGAACTGTGAGACTAAATAAAGCAGAAATAATATTAGATATCTAGGAATATAGGGTGGTTCAAGTTTGCATAGAATCTTGAATATCTACTTAGAGACTGAACTTTATTTAGAAGATTATGGGCAGCTGTAGGAGGTTTTTGAATGGAACAGTAACATCATAACTGTGGATAAGAAAGATTATTGGAAGCTGGATAAGAGAAGAAAGTGCTGATAGAAAGCTATTACAATATTTGGGCTAAGTGGTAATGGTGATTTGCACTAAAATGGAGGCAATAAGAATAAAGAGGAAGGAATAGATCTAAGAGATATTTCAGAGATGAAATCAATAGGACTTAGCAACTGACATCATAACATAATCATGTTATGACATGATCAAAGAGGAAAATGTCAAAGATAGCCCCAAAGTTATGTTTCTTTTGTATTCTCTTGTCTCTTTTAACTACTTCTAAAGTTCTATGTATATAAAGTAGCTCCTCTCTCTAATTTACTCAATAGTTAAGATTGTCTAATCTAATGAATCCCTAAATCTTCCTCTACATCTCTGACCCCCCCACATGTACTCCAGCTCCATATTTCTGACTCTCCAGAGAACATCTCTAATTGATTGACCTGCCATCACTTCAAATTAAATATATCTAACACAAAGTCATCATCTCTCCCTTCCAACTTGGTTTAATGTGACTTAGTTGATTATAATTGGCTCCCTTTGGCAGAGCTGCTGCTGGGAGACCAAGCTGTACTAAATAAAAATCCCCATCTATCACTACAGTCACCAGGGACTGTGTGAGAAATCCTATGAGAGTACTTTTTGACTTCCATTAGGAAATGAACGTCCTGACACCTTCTGGGTAGATCTCACTTTTCTTAAAGAGTTAAATTCATCTTTTTCTTCTTTATAATTGGCCTTAAAATCTTTTCATTTATTGGATTGTTGGCCCAAAGGGCGAAAAGGGAGCCCACCTTATTTGTCTCTCTTGAAACTAATAACTCTAATAATTCCCAACAGTTATTATAACATCCCCCTTTCTAAAAATGTCTTTCTATTGTACACACCTGTCAGTAAAATATAACTTCCTTGAAGACAAATATTATTTCATTTTTGGTATCATATAGACCTGGCTCCTTGTACATACTCAAATACATTTGTGATCTCACTGATGTTCCCACAAAATGTCACAAACCTATATCCTTCTTGAGTGTTCCTTTTCAAATCATCCTACAAATTGACCATAGGAAGTCTATCAAACATGCTCAGGACCTTCTTCCTCTTCTCTTGACATTAATGGGGTACCAGTGGAGTAGATGGACTATTTATTGGCTATAATAGGTACTTAATAAGTGTTCATTGCTTTTCCTTTTCATGTAACTTTGGGTAGGTTTCCATGTTGGTTTTGAATCATTTTTTAGTTATGTCTGATTTCATGACCCTATTTTGGATTTTCTTGGCAAAGATACTGAAGAGCTTTGTCTTTTTTTTTGTCTAGTTCATTTTACAGATGAGAAAACTGAAGCATTTAGAATTAAATAACTTGCCCAGGATCACACAGCTACTAAGTGTCTGAAGGTAGATTTGAACTCAGGAAGATGAGTCAGCCAGACTGCAGACCTGGCACTCTCTTTGCTATAATGCCATCTAGCTGACTTTGGTTTCCATGAGAGTGAGTGAAAAGATTGTCAATATCTGGCTCTGTGTCACCCTTCATAATCTAGTAAAAGGGATACTAACCAGAGCCAGCAGCCATAGTGACTGTCTTGTACCTCCTATATCTCTTTATCTTTATTTTGATGAGATTTCCTTTATCATATTTGATCTTCCAAACAGTTGTTAAATTAAGCTATTGAAGAACACTAAAACTGGAAATGACCATAGAGAACACCTAGTATCAGCCCCTTGTTTTATACATAAGGAGATGGTTCAGAAGAAAACACAATTAGAAAAACTTAAAACATAACATGTCAATTTTAATATGCTTTAAAAAAAAGCTGGATGTAATAGAACATTATATTACGGCTCTACCTGTCTTTTACTGTTTTATGTCCATTTCTCTCTGAAAATGCTCACTTGGAGTTTTAGGGATTTATTATTCAAGTTCAAAAGAAAAGAAATAAAAACTTAAAAATAGATGAGGAGATGGAAGCTTAATGAGACTGAGCACCCAGTTATATGGCTGATTAATGGTAGCTCAAGATTCTGGGCTATTTGGGATAGTGAAAAAGGAAACTGGATTTGGAACCACCAGACTTCACTTGGAATCCTAATCTTTATCTTCTAATATTCAACTGGCCCTTTCCCTCTCTGGCCTCAATTTTCTCATCTGGTAATTGAAAGGGTGATTCTGATTCCTTCTTTCAATTTTATATTCTGTGATTCTAGTCAGTGGTACATGTTAGTATTCTTCCCAGCTTGTTAGATAATTGTCAAATTATGCTAATCAGGGTTTGATATATTGTATTGTATTGTTGATTAATTAGACATAAGAAAATGATAAAGAAAATGTTAATAATACAGGTAAATTGTGCCATGAATATTTTCTTAAAAAAAAACCTGGTTATTAAACATCTACCAGCATATCCCTGATCCCTTACACTGGGTTCTTTACACTATTGTGAGTAGAAACAGCAAAAATTATGTAAAAAATACTTGAGATCCAAACCTATGATCTTAGGAAGCCTTGAATTACCTAGAGTAAAATTTTCTAAAAAAATCAGAATTACTTAGCATAAAATTTAGCTATATATATATGTATGTATATAGTATATATAGTAATAATATATGTATAGTATATATAGTAATAATATATATATATAGTATATATAGTAATAATATATGTATATAGTATATATAGTAACAATATATATACTACATATAGTAATAATATATATAGTATATGTAGTAATAATAACAGAGGCAGGTAGATGGAGCAGTGGATAGAGCACCAAGTTCAGAGTCAGAAAGTCCTGAGTTGAAATTTGACCTCAGACGCTTACTAGCTGTGTGACCTTGGACAAGTCACAGAATCCTGTTTGCCTCAATTTCACCATCCGTAAAATGAACCGGAGAAGGAAATGGCAAGTCACTCCAGTATCTGTGCCAAGAAAACCTCAAATGGAATCACAAAGAGACAGACGTGACTTAATAGCAACAAGAAGAAGTAATAATAATAATCATAGCTAATATTTATATTGTGCTTACTATATGCCAGGTACCAGGCTGAGCATTTTAAAATTATTATCTCGTTTGATCTCACCACAACCCTGAGAAATAGGTGCTATTTTTATCCTCATTTTACAGATGAAGAAACTGAAGTAAATAGAGTAAACAGAATTTCTTGGGGTCACACAGCTAGTAAATGTCTGAGGTCAGATTTGAACCCCAGGTCTAGTCTTAGACTCAGAAAACAGGTTTGGATTTTGTCCATTGTTCTTCAACAAGCTTTATTAAGCCTTTTTTAAGGGAAAGTGAGGCACAATGTTAGGTGCTTAGAGATCCAAAGGCAGAAGTAAAATAGCCCCTGCTCCTAAGGAGCTTCACTGGCAATTAATTCAATCCCTCTGTGTCTGATTTTATTGTTTCTCTTGTAAAATGGGGATGACAACACTTGTTTCTCCTCCTCATAATGATCATGATGATGATGAATATTTTTGTAGTACTTTAAAGTTCACAAAATATGGTCTGTGTCATCTCATTTGTTCTTTGCAAAAACCTTGTGAAATCAGTGCTACCCATCTTTCAAATGTGGAAACTGAAGTTGAGGGACATTGAATGATTGTCCAGGATCCCTCAGTCAGCGTCTGAAGCTGAATTTGAATTCACACCTTCCTGACTCCAAGTCCAGCACTCTATGCACAGTTGCAGCCCTCTTCCAGGAGACTTGAGCTCAAATATTTTTGTGACGTGGATAATTATTTAGTCTCCTGGTACCCTGAGCCACTCCCAAAATGGTAGTTTTTAACTTGGGGTCCATGGATAGAATGGGGATTCCATGTATTTAACTTGGGATCCATGAACTTGATGGATAGATTGGGGGGTTCTATGTATTTAACTTGAGGTTTTTAGACTCTGTGGGTAGATTGGGGGTTCCGTGTACATAACTTGGGAGCCATAAACTCCATTAATAGATTGGAGGATGATTTTATAAGAAAAAGAATCTTTATTTTCACTAACACCTGCCTGAAATTTAGCATTTTTTCCACTTATGGGTTGTTTTATTTTTTTTAAAGAACCATTATTCTGTGAAGGGCTCCATAGAATTCACTACACTGCCAAAGGAGGTCCATGATACAAAATCAGGTTTACAACCCCTGCTCTAATAACTATATAAGCTAGGGATGAATTGCCTATCTGTATTGGTGAAAGGAGTTTCCACTGTGGAAGTTCCCAACACTAAGAAAATCTCAGGTACCACTCTCCCCCCTTCCCTAGAAAAATCCCTACCTAGATAACAAGATGGCATAGAGAAAAGCCTTAAACCTTAAAGGGCTATCTCACTGTCTGCTATTATTGTTAGCAATGTTTACGTTGATTTATTAACCGCACTCTGTCTTGCTATGTGGAATGCTGGCATCTCTGGTTTTTCTTTGAAAATGACAAATGAGAAGAAACATCCTTTCCCTTATAAAGATGCTTCATTTCCCTCTTCCTATAACACACACACACACACACACACACACACACACACACACACCACATCACTGGAGAGGATCTTTCTGCATCAACGCCCACTGAAAACTTGTTTATCCTTTTTATTTTTTCACCAAGTCATATGCTTTTTGATTTGGGGACTTAAGGGCAAACACAGGCAGCTTCCTCTTTGTTCCAAACAGCATACAGCATCTCCAGTTTCTTCCAAAGTCTTTATTCACTGAGAGAGCCAAGGACAACCCAGTATTGTGGGGATGAAGATATCATGATCAAAAAAATATATTTATTGTGTTTATGGAGGATAGAGCACTATAAAAGACTAATATATATTGCATGTTGCCATGAAAGCTTTGGAAAGGATTTGGATTATACTTTGAAATACTTCCCTTTACAACTTGAAGAAGATTCTGATCCATTTATGTAGCAGAAACTTTTGTCCATTTGCTCTTACTGCTCCATTCTTCCTTCTCTTTTCTGATGTCTCCTCTCCTTCCTCGCTACTCCCCATATTTCTCCTTCGCTCCACACAATCAAGGAAAAATACAAGAAATCAGAATTTCCGCCTTCTAGAATGCCCAGTCCAGGTGATTCACTTAATGTTGAATGAATGAATGAATGAAACATTATTTAATGCTTGCTATGTACAAAGCACATAAAAAGAACAGTAAGAGAGTCCCCGCTTTCCAGGAGCCCAGAGGGATGACATGTATAAAAGATTTCATCTATAAGACCAATGGGAAGGTCCTGTGGTCCTTAGGGGCAAGAGCAAAACAGAAGGTGATGGCTCTTCTTTAATATCATTTCCACTGATAAAATCTTATCAGTTTCTGATGTTGAGCCATCAGAAACTTTGATGGTGGGAATTTTCCTTTCTTGGTCTTTAGTAGCTGCAGCTTCAGCCATTATAGAAGCAATGTTTCACCTGTATCTCCATAGGGGTGGCTGTAAGGATGATGGCAGAGGGTCCCAGGCTATTGCCAAGGTTCTTAGTTCAGGGTTCCTTGGCTGCTGTCATTGGCCTCTGATGGGAATGGTAGGAAAGATGGCGGTGATGGTGGTTTCACTTGCCTGAGATGTGCCATTTCTGTTTCCTTCAGGGTGTCTTGCTCTTCCAAATATATGACATTTCATCTCTCTCCTCTATGACTTTTCATAGATTGTCCTCCAGATCTAGAATGCTCCCCCTTCATCCACCTTCATTGCTTAGAGTTCCTAGCTTACCTTCAAGGCTCCATCCCAGTGTCATCTCCTACAGGAGGCCTCTCCTGACTTCCCTCAGTGGTTAGCACTACTAATTTTATTATATTTTATATTATTTTTTCCATTAACTTATTTGTGTACATGTATTTCTTTCCAGGGGAATGTAAGCTTCTTGGGGGCAAGGAATAGAGCTGTGGTTTTATTGGTAGATGTTGAGTCCTACTAAGATTAACTGTCCAAGAGGATACAATTGATTAATGGCAGACCTGGATTCTGGAGCACATAGTCTAGAGGTTCTCAATCTTTGATATTTCACTGTACTCTTCTGGCAGTCTGGTAGAGCCTGTGGATCCCCCTTCAGAATAATATTTTAAATGCATTTGGGACTACAAAAGAATCTGATTAGATTGAAATATAGTTTTTCAGGTACTTTTAAAAGAGTAGTTCCTTTAAAATAGTAGGCACTTAATAAGTGTTGAATTGAATTAACAAGAGAAGATGAATCTTGTTGGGATGAGTAGGACCTATTTGGGGGACTAGAAGCTGAGAAGCTGTTGAAGGTATCTCAGCAGGGTATGGTTTGAATTGAGAGCAAGGAATTGAAGGAAATAGGGTGAGTCCTAGAAATATTATAAAGGGGAAAGAAACAGGGTGACCAAAAATAGTAAAGCAGTAAAAGAGAAAGTTAGAGGGAAATATTATAGTTGATCTTACATTTAGTAAAAAGAAACAGCAACTTGCTTATTGTCTCAGGGAAGGGGGGGAAGGAGGAAGGGAGAGAATTGGAAACTCAAAATTTTTTAAAACAAATTTTAAAAATTATTTTTACGTATTACTGAGAACAAAAAATAGAATTTTTTATTTTTTAAAAAATATTTTAAGAAAATAGCTAAATGATATAGTGATGAAAGCAATGGTCTTGGAGTCTAGCAGATCGAGGTTCAAGGATTATCTCAGACATTTACTGACCATGTGACTCTGGGAAAATGGCTTAATCCCTCAGCCTCAGTTTCCTAATATATAAAATGAGAATGATAAATAATAATGGCAACTACTTCACATGACTGTTGTAAAGATCACCACCTAAAATAACTTACAAAGTATTTTTGCAAACCTTAAATGATATGCATTAAGATCAGTTGCTAATAATATCTTATTTTGGCTTGATACTCTTCCTCCAACTCTTTGAAATATACCGACCTTTATCTTTGTAGGATTTTTTTGTTTAAATTAAAATGTTGTAAGTGTTTCTTCTCAATTATACGAGGGAACGAATTCTCCTTTATAAATCATAAGATTTAGAGCAAGGAGAGACCTTAGAAGTCATAAGACCCCAGCTAGAGAGCTTTTGATTTATTCAGAAATTCTCTCTTACAGCCCTCCGATGGGGACTCCAAGGCCAAGACAGGTTAAGACACTCACCCACAGATAAATAGGGAGCCAAGAATTAAACCAGATTCCTCGGTCTCTAAAGCTTTCTCTGACACCCAAGCCCAAAAAGGTGCTGCCTTGTGTACGTTCTAAAGTCCAGAAAGGAACAGGAAATGATGAACTGGGCTCACCAAGCTGACTTTGACCCCCTCTCTCTTACAACTAATCTATCTTACATTGGCCTGAAGCCATGGGAAAGAACACTTAGCCCAAGGAGAAAGAAAATAACTGTCTTAAGTATAATCATGATATATATTAAAACATGAGTTCCAATGGAATAGATCCACCAGGGTTTGGGGATAAGGGTCCAAATAAGGAAATGTGTCTCCATTGACTAAGCACATCAGAACTCTGTAAGCCTGAACACCAGATAGATAATTTTGATTATATTAAGTTAAAAAGTTTCTGTACAAGCAAAACTAATGCAGACAAGATTAAGAGGGAAGCATCAAATTGGGAAATCATCTTTACATTTAAGGGTTCTGATAAAGGTCTCATCTCTAAGATATATAGAGAATTGTCTCATATTTATAAGAATTCAAGCCATTCTCCAATTGATAAATAGTCAAAGGATATGAACAGACAATTTTCAGATGAGGAAATTAAAACTATTTATAATCATATGAAAAGGTGCTCCAAATCACTATTGATCAGAGAAATGCAAATTAAGACAACTCTGAGGTACCAATACACACCGGTCAGATTGGCTAAAATGACAGGAAAAGATAAAGATAAATGTTGGAGGGGATGTGGGAAGACTGGGACACTGATGCATTGTTGGTGGACCTGTGAATGGATCCAGCCATTCTGGAGAGCAATTTGGAGCTATGCTCAAAAAGTTATCAAACTATGTGTACCCTTTGACCCAGCAGTGTTTCAATTGGGCTTATATCCCAAAAATATCATAAGAGAAGGAAAGGGCCCCACATGTGCAAGAATGTTTGTGGCAGCTCTTTTTGTAGTGGCTAGAAACTGGAAACTGAATGGATGCCCATCAATTGGAGAGTGGCTGAATAAATTATGGTATATGAATGTTATGGAATATTATTGTTCTGTAAGAAATGACCAGCAGGACAATTTCAGAGAGGCCTGGAGAGACTTGCATGAACTAATGCTCAGTGAAGTGAGCAGAACCAAGAGATCATTATTCACGGCAACAACAATACTATATGAGGATCAGTTCTAAGGGACATAACTCTCTTCAACAATGAATTGCTTCAAACCAGTTCCAATTGTTCGGTGAAGAGAGCCATATACACCCAGAGAGAGAGGGATGTGAAATGTGGACCACAACATAACATTTTCATGTTCTCTATTGAGGTTTGTTTGCATTGTATTTCCTTTATCAGATTATTCTTTCTTGTAGATATGATTTCTCCTGCACAAAAAATGATGCAATAACTATACATATATTCGATTTCTTAAGTATTCTAACATAATTATCATGTAGTGGATATCCTGCCATCTAGGGGAAGGGTGGGGAGTAGGGGAGAAAAATTTGTAACAGAAAGCTTTGTAAGGGTTAATGTTTAGGAATTACCCATACATATGTTTTGCAAATAAAAAGTATTAATAAAAAAATAAAAAGAAAAAAAGAAAAAAGAACTCTGTAAGCCTTGAGTTGTTATCAGATGGGATTTGGGCATCATGGCATAGAGGGGTAGAGAAAACTGGATTCAAGATGTTTTAATAACTGTATACTTTTTTTGGTTCAGTGTGGAGGGCATCCTAGGATTTCAGCTAGAAGAAAAGATATTAGTTAAATGAGCCCTTCCCCTCCCCTGCCAAATCACAAAAAATATATATATGTATATATATATTCCCCAAAAGTCACTACACTAAACTTCCAACTCAATAAGATGTTATTTCCTAAAATAATCGGAAGTTGCAAGATCTTTGTTTCTGGGATTGATGTTTAAACCTGTGCTTCATCTTGATACTATAACTCACTATCCAGTTAAATTAGTGTTGAGTATGTCATTACTTTTCTGTATAAGCATAGACAAACAAATAACATGAAAATTGCATCATACCAGTCCTGAAATCAGGAGGACCTGAGTTCAACTCTGGTCTCAGACACTTAACACTTCCTAGCTGTGTGATCCTGGGAAAGTCACTTAACCCCAATTGCCTCAGCAAAAAAAAAAAAAAAAAGTAAGAAAATTGCATCATAGAAGTGATGGCCTCAAGGTCTTGGAGGATGGATTTTTTTCCTCTTCAGTTTTCTATGAAAGGACTAGAGGCGAATAAATGCTAGGCTAGTGCCAGAACAAAGAGCTAGGTTTGAATCCTGAGTTCTGCTGTCTATACACTGTGATCTTAGATATCTCAGCCTCATTTTTTGTTATCTGTTAAAGAAAAGTAAGATTAGAGGAGATAATCATTAAGATCCCTTCCAATGCTTTGTCTACTTATAAGTTTCTAGGAGTTCCAGTGGAAGGAAGAGAGAAAGAAAGGGAGGGAAGAAGAAAGAGAAGGAAGAAGAGGAAGGGAGGGAGGGGAAGGAAGAGAGGGAGGAAGGCAAGGAAGGAAAGAAAGGAAGGAAAGAAGGGAAGGGAGGAAGGAAGAGAAAGAAAAAGGGAGGGAGGGAGGGAAGAAAGAAGGAGGGGAGGGAAGGAAGGAGAGAGGAAGGAGGGACTGAGGGAAACAGAAGGAGTCTTTGAAGGTAAAATCTAATCCAATAAAACATTCATTTAGTGCCAAGTATAATACTTATTATACTAGATGTTAGGAATACAAATACAAAGTGAAAAATAATACCTGCCCTTATATTCTACTGGGAGTACACAATATGTCAACAGTTTTGTATATGTTTCACCCTTCTTCTCCTGATCTAGCTCTTCTCCACATGCTGGTTTTTCACCAAAGGCAGAAAAGGTAATGTCTACACATGGTCCCTTTAATTAGAGATTTGGAGCCAGAAATTTGGTCCTTAGACCTGGGATCACCCAGTCCCTTAGGAGAGACCCTCAGGTGACCTTTGAGTCATTCTGTCTCTTGAAGAAGGTTGCCTTTTGCATCACCTTTCTCCAAAGTTATGCCTGAGGACAGTGAGCTCAATAGTGCCTTTGAATTAGAGAAGACATGAGGAGCATGAATCTCCCATGTCATCCTTCCGCACAAGATAAAGCTGTGTGGGATGCATGACAAGACAGTCAGGTGGATTCATGGCTGGTTGAGCAACTTTATTGAAGATTGATGATTAATGGCTCCATGTCACGGTAGGCACCAATTTCTCCCAAAGACAAAGGCCCATCTTTCCAATAGCAATATTTTCTGATATTGTTTGGCTCTGAGACATAAAAAAATCCACAGTCATTTCAGAGTTCTGAGTCTCTCATTCAGAGGGTGATGGAGAAGTACATGGTGGGTGTGAGCAGTCTTCAACACATCACAAATAAAAATTAGGAAGAAATGGTAGACAGGAATGGGATTAAAACCTGTGATTTCATTAGTGTAAAGAACTCAAAAATGAAGATGCCCTCTTTACCAAGGAATGTCAGCACTTTTTTTTTTTCATCTCGTAGTCACAGAGACTTTCATAAGGCACTAAGATTTTTATTTGCTCTAAGACACAACAGTTTTTGTCAAAGGCAAGACTCAAACTCTCATCTTCCTAGTTCTAAGGGCAATTCTGTATCTAATATACATTTCTGCCTCTTGGAATAAATGCTTTAAATACATTTATGATTGAAAAGGAAGATGATCTGGTCAAAGGGCAAGAAAAAGGAATAATTAATGGACAGCTGATGTGCTTCTCTGGTGTCCTTTCAATGTAAGAAAAAATCAAGGAAGGCCTTTAGTAAATTTGCAAGGTTCCCACGATAAATTTGTGGAGAGACATCAGAGAGAGAGCACAGAAAGCCTAACCATAGATGGACCCCAATATGAGATTTTGTATCATTAAATTAGGAGGAAGTCTCTTATGTGATACCACTGAGAGGTATCTTCATCACTTTGCTGTTCATCAGTCATTATTAAGGACATTGAACATGTGTATCAAAGTGACAGTTATCACAAAGCCTTGGAAGGTTAGCTATTGGGATTAACAATTCAACCAAAATGATCTTGCTGGAAATTTGCACAAAAACAATACAATATGACTTATTGAAGATAAGTATAAAGTCTCATCTTTGGGTTAGAAACAAAGTATAGAATAGGAGAGTCCTTGCTTGTTATTGGAAAAAACCTGGAGGCATGAACTAAGTGCTGTTAAAATAAAATATAATATTAGACCATATAAATGAATGCATAGTGTCCAAATATAAAAGGATTGGCATGTCACTGAGTTGGAAACATTGATCAAGCTGGTCGGGACATGCCTGGGATGTTGTATATAATTCTGAGTGCCCCACTTCTAGGGGCATTGGCAAATTTCAAATATATTGAGAGGAGGGTGATCAGAATGGTGAGGATTCTGGGAGTAATGTCAGGTGAAAAATGGTTAAGGAAACAGGGAATATCCATATAAGAAAGAGATTCCCCTCTTTCTTATATTGATATAGAGATCATTGATGGGCAGAAAGGAGGAACTAGAGACAAGGGTAGGGGAAAAAGACAGAGATAGAGAGAATAATGATTGCTCCTGCTCCCAGTTGACCGTTAAAAACCAGGCAGGCAGTTAGAATGAGTCTAAGCCAAAAGAAACCTATTGGAGTAGAGGGTTTTTTCTGCTCCCCAATCGTCATAGGGTTTGGCAGCAGAACCCTGCTGGAAAACGAGTTTGAGACACAATTGTGAGAGAAAAGACATAGCCATAGGGAAGCAGTCACTTGAGACCAGAAATAGATTCTAGGGTTGTAACCTTTGACAGCAAAAAATCAAAACCCAACGATCCCTGGCAATTAAAGCTTAAGCTATAAAGATGAACAGATTCCAGAGGCTCAGCTAATTAACCTGCCAGCATAGATGCTGTGGCCATGGGGATATTTTCAAGAGCATTCCACAAGGAGAGAAAAAAATATCAAGACCCTACAGTTTTGATGTTGTGATTTGTCTCGACCCAATGTATTTTCTATGTATGTGCCTCATTAACAATATGCTTTTATGCCCACTTTTCCCATGAAAACTGTGTGCCTCAGGTTTGAGTTTGTGGAGTATGCTATTTTAATTATTATTTTTACATGACATCTTGGTAAAGGCTTTCGCTAAGAACCAATTATGTCTGGTGGCTGACTAGTAAGAGAACACACATAGGTTGGGGTTCATGAAGAGTTTTAGAAGTATAGTCTCACGTGTTATCCCCTAGAAGCAATCCTCTGGGAACCTTGAGTGAAAATGTAAAAAAGAGGGATTGCAGGTAGGGTTATAATTGGTGTAAAGAATAGAGAGCTGTTTCTCTAGGGGAGATGAAGAACAATGTAAAAATGATAGTTATCTTCCATTATGGAAAATGAGGTAGGGTTACTTTGTTTCATGGCGAGCATTATCTCTATCACTTAGGATTGTCACATAGTACTTAGGGCTAGAAGGGACTTTGGAGTTCCTCTATGGATCTTGGAGATATCTTGGAGACAACCCCTTCATTTGACCAAGGAAGAGACTGAGACTGATTTACTTGTCCTGCCCCACACAGTTAATAAGCAGCAAAGTCAGCATTCAAATCTGGTTCTTCCTAGTGTCTCCAAATTCACTTCTCTTTATCTAACACCATAAGCCTATTTTAATAGGTAACCTTTTTTTTTTTTTTTTTTTTTTTGCTGAGGCAATTGGGATTAAGTGACTTGCCCAGGGTCACACAGCTAGGGAACGGTAAGTGTCTGAGACCAGATTTGAACTCAGGTCCTCCTGATTTTAGGGCTGGTGCTCTATCCACTGTGATACCTAGCTGCCCCTAATAGGTAAACTCTACAAACAGATTTTAGTGTAATATAATGAACATTTTAATCAATTCAGTAAGCATTTATCAAACATCTAGCATATATGTGCCAGGTTATGTTGTGCCCTAGGAATATGGCCACAAGAGTGTAATAAATATTCATTACCCTCATGGAGCTTATATTCTACTGGGGAGAAGAGATATGTGAATACAAGATATATATAAATAACGCATCATTGTAAGAAGAAGAGAACACACAGAACTAGGGGAATTAACCACACTAAAGGGAAAGATGGATTGGTGTTCTAACATTTAGAACAATAAGGGAAGATTCTGTCTTAGGATATAGATGCCCCATAGCTGAAAGTCAGTCAATAAGTCAATATATATTTATTAGACATCTGTTATGTGCCAGGGACTGTGCTAAGCCTGAGAATACAGAGAACATAAAAGCTTCTGTGTTCAAGGAGCTCACAGTCTGATGGTAGAGATAACAGGCAAACCACAAGGTATAAACAAGCTCTATATTGGAGAAATGGAAGATAAATCTTGGAAGAAAGCTAGTAGCAACAAGGGGGATTGGGAAAGGCTTGTTGAAGAAAGTAGACTTTTATTGGGACTTAAAGGAGTTCAGGAAAGCCAGGAGGTAGAGATGAGGAAACAAAGGGATTTGTGCATGGGGTATATCCTTAAATAGAAACTAAGTGACTGTCCTTTGTTTGTTGTTTAGTTGTTTTTCAATTGTGATGATTCTTCATGACCCTATTTGGGGTTTTGGGAGCAAAGATACTAGTGTGATTTGCCATTTCCTTCTCTTGTTCATTTTAGAGATTAGGAAACTGAGGCAAACAGGGTTAAGTGACTTGCCCAGAGTCACACAGCTAGGAAGTGTCTGGAGCCAGATTTGAAATCAGGAAAATGAGTTTTCCTGACTTCCTTTTCTGCCACTCTATCTACTTTGCCACCTAACTGCCTTAAAGACTGTCAAGGATACTACAAATGGACGTCTGGCATTAGAATGATGGACTAGGTGACTCCTTCCCAGCTAAGACTATTATTGGATGAAAGCTTTTTCTTGGGGTACATACTCAGTTGAGTTTCTCCCAGTTAGTAGGTGGAGGGGCTGGGAAATCAATCAATTGATCAGCAAGTATTTATTAGAAGATGACAAGCCCTGCTGTGCTTATCTCTGGGGATACAAGTATGAAGAAAGTACCAGGGAAGCAATCCCTCCTTGTAATGAGTCAGACAAAGAGGGAAGGAGAATGGAATAAGCATTTATTAATCACCTTCTATATGCCACACTCTGTGCTAAATGCATTTATAAATATTATTTCAAGTATAAATGTAAAAATAGAGAAAGCAAAACTTTCAAACATTCACAAACAATAATATAAAGAGAATTCAAAGATATGAGAAGAGTAATTATTTTTACATGAATTATTATCCAGCTTCTTAAACTGGGGGGTCCACAACCCCATATGGGATCTCATAACTGAACGTGGGGGTCACAAAATTGATTTATTATCAGTAAATGTTTGATTTGTATACCTATATCATAAACCTATATATGCATGTCATATAAAAATTTCCTAGTCAAAAAGGGCCATGAGTGGGAAAAGTTTAAGAAATCCTGAATGATTATGCCTAGAAAAGAAAAGAGGGAAAGTAAAAGGACAGACCCAGATTCCTTGGGGAGTATAGCTCTGATATCAATCAAAACACAGGAGCTGGGTGACTTTAGACAGTTTTATGGTGATGTTGGACAAGGCAATGAAGACATCTGGATAATTGAGATCCCCCAAATAAAAAATGCTTTTTGTAGTTCAATCACCCTCATGGGCCATGTAGTTAATTCAAAGGTTGTTATTTTGCTTGAAGTTTTGATATCTGGGTTTCTTATTACCATTCATCAACTGCAGCTGGAGTTGAACCATTAATCAGACATCTCTTTTCTTCTCTTATTTCTCATACTGACATATTAGGTCAACTGTACTGCAAACTAAAAGGACTTTGTGGAACTTCATCTGCCTTTGATGAATGGAGATTTGAGCTTTGGTGCCTCAAGATTGCTAGTTTATGGACCTGGGTGGGATGTTCACTCAAAGGGAATTATTTATCTTATCAACACTGGTAGCGGAGTCTCCCAAGATGTGCCTTCAATAACCTGGTATCTGGTATATTGTGCTGGTGATATGAAAATGATAGCCCATAGCCACTACATTTCATGTAGTGACAAGTAATCAATTTCCCTACTTTCGGTGTCCTTCGTGAAAAATATTCTCTAACCGTGCAGAATTGCTGAAAGCAGGAATAAGAAGTGATTCGTGTAGTGGCAAATAAAACCCCTAGACCAGACTAAGAGGAGAGTCTGTACTATATACCTTTGAGCCCTGTCCTCTGCCATGCAACAAAGGTAGAATACTATGGACAAAGAGGTGCGACTCTTGGAGGTGAGAACCTAGGGCAAATCTCAGTCCTGATGCTGGTTAGAACTCTTCGTGAGCCTCAGTTTCTCATCTATAAAAAATAAACACTGCTTCTCTGGGATGGTACCTCCCATCCTCCCCCCTGAAACCCTTCAGGGGCATGTCCCAACCAGCCTATAAAGTGTGACAATGAGGAAGCATAGTTCCTCACACCAGCAGTTGACATGTGGAACAAAGTCCAAATCGTCCCACCACAGTCCTGAACTCTACAAGTTTTACTTGGTAGGTACAAGGAAGGGATAATGCAAAGTTCTGGAGCTAGAAAAGTCAATACTTGTTTAGTTGGTCCCAGGGTAGAAGTACAGCTGTTTATATTCTAATTATTGCTCATTTGCATTAAAGAGAAATGCTCTATGGAACTAGACTTAAGAGCCCTGAAATAGTGTGAAATGGGGGAGCGGGTCCTCAGGAGATCTGAGGGCCACTCCCAGGCTTGTAATTAACTAGTTGCATGACTTTAGAAAACTCATCAAACTTCTTTCTTCAGCCTTTGTTCCCCTCCAAGTTCTACTCCTGACTTCCCATGCCTCAGCTTGTGTCAACCTGGACCTTCCCTCGGTATCTGAGGCCTCCTTGGCCTTGAACATCCAGAGCCACTACCTTTTTCTTATCCTGGAATAGCCATCCTCCAGGCTTCTTCCAATTCTCTATTCTCATTGTTTGTTTGTTTGTTTTTTAACATCTTTTTGCTTCCTTCTTTTTATTTTATTTATTTTAATTGATTGAAGGGGAAAGAAACAAATAGTGGATATGTAGGGGGGGAAAGGGACACTAATTCATTATTGTTGAAATTGTAAACTGATCCAACCTTTTTGGAGAGCAATATGGAATTATTAAACTATCCATAATCTTTCATCCAGCAATATCACTATTAGATCTATTTCCAAAGATGATTAAGGGAAAAGAGGGCGGGGGGAGAACCACCTATATGTTATCTGCTCTTCTCTCATTGTTGAGAACACCCAGCTTGGGTGTTCTTTCTGAATTCAAACCCAGCCTCAGACACTTATTAGCAATGTGACCCTAGGCAAGTCACTTAACCTTGTCTTTTTCAGTTTTCTCATCTATAAAATGAGTTGTAGAAGGAAATAGCAAAACTCACCAGTATCTCTTTCAAAAAAATCTCAAATGGGGTCACAGAGAGTCAGAATGAATAACAGTGTTTATAAGTGGAGATAAGGATGTTATAAGAGGAGATATAAGAGGGTAGCTAGAAGAGTATGTAGTATGGTGGCAAAGTTCACAAGATCTGGAGTCAGAGGATCTGAATTCCAATGCTGGTCCTTAGATATTAGGAGTATGAGAGGTTTTTTTTTCTCCCCTCCTCCAATGATTTCATATTTTATTTCCCTCCAATTACATGTTAAAATAGGTAATTTTAGTATTAATTTTTCAAAAATTTTGAATTCCAAATTCTCTCCTTTCCCTCCTTCACTGAGAAGGCAAGCAATTTTATATAGGTTACACATGTGTGGTCATGCAAAATATATTTTCACATTAGGCATGTTGTCAAAAAAACCCATAAACAAAAAAAAGTTTTAAAATGAAAATATTAAAAGTATGTGTCACTCTACATTTGGACTCTATTAGTTCTTTCCCTATTAATGAATAGCATTTTTTATCATAAATCCTTCAGAATTGTTTTAGAAAGTTGTATTGTTGAGAATAGCTGAATCATTCACAATTGATCATGTTGCAATATTGCTGTTACTGTGTACAATGATCTTTTGGTTCTGCTCGCTTCACTTTGGATCAGTTCATGTAAGTGTTTCCAGGCTTTACTGAGAACATCCTACTATTCATTTCTTATAGCACAATAATATTCCATCACAATCACACACAATAGCATTTTCAGCTGCTCTCCAATTGATGGACATCCCCTCAGTTTTCAATTCTTTGGCACCATTAATAGAGCTGCAATAAATATTTTTGTCCATATAGATCCTTCTCCTTTTTGGTTTTTTATCTATTTGGAACATAGACTTAATAATGGTATTGCTTGGTCATAGGATATGTGTGATTTAATAGCCCTTTGGGCACTTCCAAATTATTCTCCAGAATGGCTGAATTTCTTCATGATTTCACCAACAGTGTATTAATGTTTCAATTTTCTCGCATTCCCTCCAATATTTGTAATTTCCTTTTTCTGTCATGTTATTCAATTTGATAGGTATGAGGAAGTAGCTCAGAGTTCTTTTAATTTGCATTTCTCTAATCAATAGTGATTTAGAGCATTTTTATATGACTATAGATGGCTTTTCTTCATCTGAAAATTGTTTGTTCATATCCTTTGACCATTTATCAATTAGGGAATGATTTGTATTCTTCTAAATTTTACTCTTTTTAAAATATATTTGAGAATTGAGTTCTTTGCCAGAGAAACTTGGTATAAATTTTTTCATAGTTATGATTACTAACTGCTCCATCCTAGTTTTCCTGCTGTTAATCCTATTCTTTCTCTCCTTTCATTCTGTTTGTCCTCAAAGTGTTTTGCTTCTGTCTTTAATCTACTTCAATCCTCTATCTTTTATATCACATCCCCTTTTCTTATCTCTTTCCCCTTCTACTTTCCTATAGGTAAGATACCCTATGTCCAACTGAGTATGTTATTCTTTCTTTGAGCCAATTCTGATAAGAATCAAGTTCAAAGAATTTTATTGGGATCCCTTTTAGGAGGTGATTGGTGGATTCTTTCCATTTCTATTTAACCTTCTGGTTCTAGAATATCAGATCAGTTTTTCTTAATAATTTCTTGAAACTTTACCCCACCCCCAACATCTCTCATCTTTTCCTGTATTGTAAAAGCCTTCTGCATCTCATTCATATGAGAAAATTTACCCCATTCTATCATTTTTCATTTTTTCCTAGTGTATTCCTCTTTTAAGTGCTCTAATAATAATAATAAAATTTTGGGGAATTACAAGTATCACTTTCCCATGTAGGAATGTAAATTTCTTAACTTTAAAATCCTTTATGATTTCTCTGTCCTGTTTAACTTTTTATATTTCCTTTGAGTTTTGTATTTGAAAGTCAAATTTTCCATTCAACTCTGGTCTTTTCATCAGGATTGCTTGAACGTGTTCTATTTCATTGATTATGTTTGGATTTTGCCAGGCAGGTAATTCTTGGTGGTAATCCTAGTTCTTTTGCCCTCCAGAATATTATATTCCAAACCCTCTAGTCTATTAATATAAAAACTGCTAAATCTTGTGTTATTCTGACTGTGAATCCATGATATTTGAATTGATTCTTTTTGGCTGCTTGCAATATTTTCTTCTTGACCTAAGAGCTCTGAAATTTGCCTATAATATTTCTGAGAGTTTCATCTTGGGAGCCCTTTCAGAAGATGATTGGTGGATCCTTCCAATTTCTATTTAACCTTCTGGTTCTAGAGTATCAGGACAGTTTTCCTTAATAATTTCTTGGAAAATGATGTCTAGGCTCTTCTTTTCATCATAGCTTTCAGGTAGTTCAATAATTTTAAAATGATCTCTCCTGGTCTATTTTCTGGGTTAGTTGTTATCAATATCAGAGATAGTTCACATTTTCTTCTATTTTTTTCATTCTTTTGATTTTTTAAAAATTATCTTAAGGTCATTTGCTTTTATTTGTCCAATACTAATTTTTAAGGAATTATTTTCATCAGTGAGCTTTTATACTTTCTTTTCCATTTGGCCAATTCTACTTTTTAAGTAGTTCTTCAATGAAGTTTTGTACCTCATTTTCCATTTGGCCAATTCTGCTTTTCAAGGCATTCTTCTTCTTATTGGATTTTTGTACATCTTTTACCATTTGATCTATTCTGTTTTTAAGGTGTAATTTGTGTTGTTTCCTTTTTCATGATTTTCTTACATCACACTCATTTTTCTTCCCAATTTTTCTTCTACCTCTCTTACTTGATTTTTAATTTTTTCTGAGCTTTTCCCTGGTCTGTGACCAATTCATATTTGTCTTCGAGGCTTTGAATATAGCGGTTTTGACTTTGCTGTTTTCTTCTGAGTGTGTGTTTTAATCTTCCTTGTCATTTTGTAGTCAGAATTGTATGGTCATTGTTACTTGACTTTGTTCCTTGTCATTGTATAGTCAGAATTTTTCTGTTATTTGTTTCATTTTCCAGCCTATTTCTTGACTTTTAACTGTAGGCGTTCTACTTCTGGTGTGAATGGTTCATTTTCTCAAGCTCCAAGGTTTTTGTTTTCAGAGTTAGTTCTGGGTACCTGTAAGTTTTCAGCTTTTCCAAGGTGGTATGGTCTAAGGAAAGATGTGTTTGCTACTGTCTTGATCTGTGCTCTGGTCTATGAGTGACCATAAGCACTCTTTTTTGCTTTGAGACTGTGACCAGGCTCCCTACTCCTTGCAGCCACAAGCTGTGGTGTGCTAGTGATCCTCCCCACTTTGGGACTGCCACCAGAATCTGAGTATGGCCGTGCAACAAAGTCCTGTTCCCAGTGCCATCAAAAGGACCCCTGTAAGCCTCCTTCTGACCAGTTGTCTGACTCCCTTACCATCTGTGGACTGAAAACTCTGGAAGCAGCCAATGCTGCTGCTGATTCAATCATTCCCAAGTCTATTGCTGCTTTGCTGGGGCCCAGTCTGTGCTGGTGTCCTTTGTACTCCCCTCTCAACCCAGTGTGACAAACCTCTCTTGCTGACCATCTAAGTTGTTTTGGCTGAGAAATTGTTTCATTCTGTCCTTTTGTTGGTTCTGCCACTTCAGAATTTGTTTTGGTGAATTATTTAAAGTTGTTTGAAGGAGAATTTGGGAACGCTCAGGTGAGTCTCTGCCTTTTCTCTGTCATCTTGACTCCCCCCCAAGCTGAGCTTTTCCATCAAAGTAGACAAAGGGAGTTTGGTGTTCTAATCTAAAATGAACAAACTCCTTCTGTTCTTGGATGTTTTGATCAAGAGTTATTCAAATGCACAAGGTTAAACAGAGATTGGTAGAATTTCTTTGGAGTCAGCCATTCATCAGTTACATTCTGGGTCCCTAGCTGCATGTCCTCCCTTCTCTGGGTGATTGGGCTGATCTAACCAGTCTTTATCATCTAAGCTCCTGCTGAGCCTGTTTATAAACTAATCATTTGTTTCTCTCTGTTTTCCACTCCATCAGTTGACAAACAAATTCAGCTCAGAGCAGGTTAAAAATCCAATAACCTAATAATAAACAAATAAAAAAATCTCCATGCATCTGTTTCCCAAACTAAACAGCCGGCATGTACCAAAAACAAGAATGTAAAAGCATCAGTCCATGCCTGAAGCCACAAGACAATCAGCAGATCCTTTCCTGAAGTGCCAGATTTCCCTTGCCCCTTCCTTCTCTCCATCATCCCAGAAATATGAAAGTTAAACTAAAAGCATTCTACATTAAGCCTCCCTCACCAACATCCTGACAAAAGAAAAGACAATCTACCAAACATTATTCAAAGTGAGTAATTCTTCCCAGAATTTAAATCCCATATCTGCTTTCTCTTGCTTTTGTGACCTTGGTCATTTAACTTTTCTTAACTTCAGTTTTATCTCTGTAAAATGAGTGCCTTGGACTAAATAGCTTACGATGATCCTAAGATTGCCTCTCTATTGCTGGTTGGGATTTTCAAACCTGCCTTCTGATTGCTTCCCAGTATAGTTCACTCAGTGGCGGGTTATGTAGAATTCCAATCTCTCTGAGTAGCCTGTTTTTTACTAGTAGATCCATAGAATGCACCCAGGACCACTAACTCTTCCCTTACCCACAATTCTCCCTCTCATTTTCTGATTTCTCCATCCTCAGATGCCCCATCTTCTGTGACTTCCATTCTATTTGGCAGACTTGCTCCTACATTGCCTACCCCAATCCTACCCACAAAGTTCTCTTTGTTTTGTGCCAACTTGGCTGCTGTGATAGAGAAAGGTCCATGGGATATGGGAGGATTATACCATATTAGGGGATAGATCAATATCCATTTGCAGATAGAAGTAACGTCCAAGTTTGCTGAGAAGCTATTTTGCACATTTAGGGAGGCAACTTTGGTGTATTTGCAATTTAGCTGATTTCTAAACATAAACTCAAATACTGATGTTCTTGTTACTGATATCAATGAGCCATAAGATAGCCTACCCAAGTGTTTGTGGAAGGAAAAGGAATACCTCCAAATACTGGCATTTGACCTTGACATAATGATGACTAACTTCCCCCAGACAAGTTAATGCTTCAGAAAGGCAGGGAGGGATAAAAAAGGTGATGAGACAGGAGGGACCTGATCAAATACTGATCAAAGTCTTTGGGTGGCTGTCTCCAACCTATTTCTCTTTATAGTGAAGATCACATTTTATTAGAGACTTCATCCTTTGTCTGGGGGCACTAACACCCCTTCACCTGTGCTGCTAATAATATGGATAGGCATTTAAGGAATTATACAAGGGAAGAGATAATTATGCATAATTAATTCGCATCCAGCCCTCTTTACCCCTCCTCTTCTCTCTACTCTCTACTCCTATTCTTTGCTAATGAAGTTGGAGAAAAGGTAAAAGCCTATAATTATGGCTCCAAGTAATTGGAATTCTGCCTAATAGAAATCTTGGCCCAGGAAGACCAGACCAATAGATTGCAGATTGCTCCTAGGGTTCAAAAGTCCTTTCCCCAAGTGTAGCCCTCCTGGGTTATCTCTGGGGAGCTGAATAATTTGCTGCTAAAAATGAATGCTTTCAGATCCTTTCTCCTGATTGCCATGGAGCATGGCACCATCTATACCTTGAGCATGTTTGTAGAGTTCACCCATTAATGAGAGGTCAAAGCTGCTGCCAGTTTAATCTTTGGAGCTCTTTCATAGCTGCAATGAAGCCATATTATCAGCCATACTGTGCTTGCAAGACATCGATTGGCTAAACCCAAGCTGGCATTCTGAAATGGGCTTTTGTGCTGTATTTGTTCTGTGGATAAAATTGGAAATATAAAACCAGCTGTCTTGAGTACGTTAGTCATTTCTGCATCAATAAAGTTCTTTATTTTTTAATCATTAAGTATTTCACAAGCATTAATTTCTTATTGCATCTTGTCTCCTCCATGGAGCCATCAAATTTATTTGTGGTCCTGCTTACAATTTTATAAGGAATTCCCAAAGAGAAAACTCTGTATACCAATGTAAGTAGAGTCATAGGTTTAGAACTGGTGGAGACCTTATAAACTACTGAGTCCCACTCTCTCATTTTGCAGATGAGGAAACTGAGGTCCAGCAAGGTTATATGATTTTCCCTGAGGTCAACCAGTAACTTAGTGAGTCAATAAATATTAAGTACTTACTGTGAGCTAATAATGGAACTACAAAGAAGGGTCAAAGGCAGTCCCTGCCATGGGAAATCTCTCTGTCTAATGAAGATGTAACATTTCTAGTAAGGATCTAAGGATTTGAGTCAGATCTTCTGGACTACAAAGTCCTCATCCCATTACTGTTTCTAGAATGTTTACAATATTTGAGATATCCATGTTAGCTCTATAGATGAATTGTTAGCCAAACAGTCATCTAAAGATTCCCACTTACTTCAGTAAAGATCTTGTGGAAGTTGGATAAAATGAATTTATAATGTACCAGTCAATGCAGTTCTCCAATTCTATTTACAACAGTAAAGTGAATAAGGGCCAAGAAGGCAATTGGCAAGAATAATCAGGCCTGAGGTTTGGCAGAGAATGAGCTTTGATAGGGAAGGGGGCAAAGGGTTCAAGGGCAGAGGAAAGTATACAGATGAAATGATTCACTGTAGGGTCATGAGAGTGAGAGAAGGTAGAAAAGGCAGAGCAATACTAAGAAAGTACTGAGAAGTAGAGAGAATCATGGTCTTAATGAAGGCAAAGAAAGTTTTAGGAATGATGGGGAACAGGGAGAGATGGAATGATAGAAGGGTTATGGTTGGATAGAGGAATATCAATGTTTTTCATTAAGGAAATAGAACATTTAATGAGTCTAACAATCAAAGTGAAGACCTCTCACAACTATTGACTAGATTAAGCAAAGCCTGAGGGTCTAAGTTTCAGTTTCCAGGGAATCAGGTGGTTAAGGGGGAAAGTAGAAAGTAGTTTGATTTATAGCTGTCAACAATCCAGTCTCTGAATAAGGGAAAGCGGAATATATATAACCAATCAGAATGTATGTAAGGGAAAAGGGGCGTATGTTTGGGACTTTGTTCGGACTGTATAAAACTCACAGGTATATGCTGGACAGTAGCCCTCCCAACTCTGGACAACTTATTTGATCCATTGTGAGACTGCCCAGTCCTCACGACATCTTGAATAAAGCCTTTTCTTCTATACCTTGAGTACTGATAATTCAGATGAGGGTCTGAATATCCTACACAGTAAAATCCAAGGCATGACCCTTCTTGAGTGTGGCTGAAGTAGAGAGAAGGAATAGGACAGGAGATGTAAGGAGTATGAGTAAATAGACATAAAAAGAGTTTGAGGGGGTATCGATAAGGATGTTGATATTCTCTATATCAGGGCAGGTATTGGGGAAGAGGAGTAGATGGGGAATCAGGTTTGGATCTCTTGAAAAGGGGGCCTTGAAAAGGGACAGTTGTCATGATTTGGAATGAATGGAAAATTTTGAGCAAAGTAAATTCAAAAGAGAGGTTACTGGGTATTGATGGTAAAGAGATAGTTCAGACATCACATGGGAAGCAGATTATTCTAGTTCCCCCCTTCCAGGACTAGTGCGTCAGATATATGAATGAAGGCGGAGAAGAACATCAAAATTTAAGAGTTCATCTGAGAAGGAAATTTGTACTTAGGATAGCTAAAAAGTCAACCTCCCCGCCTACCTTTTGGACCTGCACCACTGGCTCAACTCAAGCTAGGTAAGCAAAGCCCAGATTTGCTTCTCCATATGATACCTCAGTCCTTTGACACTCCTCCAGCTCTGGGGCCATGTGCTTATTCTTTTTCTCTCTAAAAGGCTGGCTTTAGAAATTCAAGTAGAACTGTCAAATGATCTTCGAGAAAAATGAGGTCCAAGAAGCAAAGCAACTTGCTGAAAATCATAGTTAATAAATAAATATCAGACCTGGAATTAGAACTAGGTTTGATACCAAAGTTAGTATTTTTCCCCTTTACTATACAATCACTCTAAAAAACAACAATTTAGTAGTCATTGATGTTAGATAATCACTTGAATGGCTCCAAATATCAATTTTCATATCCATAAATTAGAATTTTTGCAGTTTCTAGGGTACCTGAAGAAATTGTTGTGAAAAGAGCATTTTACAATATTGTTGCCCTCACTGCTCCAAGCCATTTATTCAAGAGAGCCCTTCCAAACCGCAGATTCATTTCCAATTGGAGAAATTCTCCCTATGTGATGGGGGATTTTTGGTGGTAGAAATGAGGGAGATAGGGAAAAATATTGTGTGGGAAAGAGATTGCTTCGGTTCAAATTAAACTAGTTAACTAGCTATTTTAAAAAAAATAATAATCAAATTGTGCATTATATATTCCAGAATTTACATTTCTGTTTTACTTATATTGGAAAGAGACCTGATTTAGGTATCCAAATGAATCAATGAATGAATAATGAAGCACTTACTACGTTCAAAACACTCTGCTAAGCTTTGTGTCTGCAAGTAAAAAGTAAGGCAGAGCCTACTCAGAGAGCTCATATTCTAATGGAAGAGAAGCAGCATATGTTTAATCCCTGCCTCTATCATTTATTTCCTGTGAGACTTGGAGTAGGTCACATCTCTCTGGGCCTTGGTTTTCTCACATGCAAAATGATAGCAGTAGATTGGTTTAGAATCTCCAGATGATCTCAGAAGTCCCTTCCAACTATAAATTTTAGGGTCTTAGCCACAGGCAATTTCTTTTACTTTCATTCGTTTGTTTATTTACTTATTTTTTGCTGAGGCAATTGGGGTTAAGTGACTTGCCAAGGGTCACACAGCCAAGAAGTGTCAAGTGTCTGAGACCAGATTTGAACTGAAGTTCTTTCTGACTTCAAGACTGGTGCTGTATCCACGGCCCCACCTAGCTGCCCCAAGTAGTTTTCCTCTAGAAACTTACTTTTGTTTTCCTTGAGGCAATTGGGGTTAAGTGACTTGCAGAAGGTCACAGAGCTAGGAAGTGTTAAGTGTCTGAGACCAGATTTGAACTCAGGTCCTCCTGACTTTAGGGCTGGTGCACTTTCCACTATATCACCTAGTTGCCCCCTGCTCTTTTACTTTTAAACATAAATTTATTTCATGTCCTTACAGATAGAAAAGATTTCAGCTATTTTTTGTGCGTTGACAAAATGGTATTCTGGGGAAGCCAGAGGGAATTGATGGAAGAGAAATGAATACCATAAGCAACTAGTAAACAAATAAATGTAAGATTCTGGAATAATCAAATTAAGTCTCAAACAAGTTCTAGGGGTAAGCTGAAGATGAGATTGAGACTTTTAAAAAATGTCTAGGATTGAGGAATTCTGAGTTCTAATCCCAGACGTGAAAGACTAGAGATGAACCATAGCTGGACAGGTAGGGAGAGTTTTGAGCAGCTAAAAGGCAACTTTAAGGCAGTGGACATGAGACCTGGGAGGGAAGGGTTATCAAAAAGTGGAAGAGATTCAAAGATAAACCCATTTTGTTTTCAAACATTTTCCCAGGGCCAGCCTTCAGAGCATCCAGGGATTCTCTGGAGGAGAAGTAGGGCGAGAATATGGACTTTTATAAAACATTGTTGAGGGTCATATTTAATGGTAACAATGAGCACTAATCACTAAAAGCACTATTTTTGGCACATGAGCTATAAATTGTCAAAAAACAATTCTCCAAGAGATCCCCCTATAGAGGCTGGGAATATGAAATAAAACAATGTCACTGATTTTTAAAACAAACATCTCAGAACATGAATATACAAGTGACTGTTGTCCTTCAGAGTCACCTTGGGGAGACAACTATCTATCTAAGGATGCTTCTATTGCCCAAAATAGCTCTGAAGCATCTCATTTTGAATTGCTTTCTAAGCATCTAGAAAATCTTGTGAATGTTCTCAGTGATGACAAATCTTCATTATTTGAAGGTGGATTTGTTTTAGTAGCCAAAAGTTATCCAGAGCCAAATCTTTGATCAACAGTTTGCAGCTTAGAAATGTGGTTAGTAAAGGAATTCCAAAAAGGGGATTTTCACCCATGATCTTAGTGGGGGGAGTACCATTGGATAAGCACATAACCTCCTAACTTTAATGGATTGTACCCATTGGGTATAGTCACATCCTGTAATTCTACCCTGCTATCCTGTTAATAAAAAAAAAAAAGAGAGAGAGCTGACTATTCTGTGTGTTGGTATCAAAGTACTTGTCTCTTTCAGAGTGAGGGGCAGCTTAGTTACCATATCAATTACTAAATGATTCAATTTCCCTTGAGGTAAGAGCTCATTCCTATTTTAATCTCCTATATTTTAATTCCTATGAGAAATGGCATAGAATAGCAGATAGAAAGCTATTGTGGGTTCAGTAATACCTGGACTCAAGTTTTTCCCATGATACATACTAGTAAACTCTGTGATCATAAGCCAAATCTTGACTTCTCAGTGTCCCTAGTCAACTCTCTAAGATTAGAAGTTGTGGACAATATGACAGTTTTCATTGATGGAGGGAGTTTCCATACCTGAAGCTTCCCCCACACAAATCAAATGACAAATCTGTCAGGGAAACTCTAAAATCTTCAGCCATGACCCAAAATACAGGATTTAAATAATTAATTGAAAGAACCTTTGATAAGTCCATCCACTTCAGCCAGATGGCGAGTGCAGTCAGCCAATTTGTAGGCTTTAATCATTCACTGGTGTCCATGTCCTCGTTCACTTGCAGAGCCAATGTGTCTTCTCTATGGTTACTTCTGTAACAATAAAGAGGTGAAGAATAAGATTTGTAGCCAACCATCATTTCTGTAATGATCATTTCTTGAGCTATAAATGTCTCTTTCTTTAGCCTATCACCCCAAAGAGAAGCTAATGGCAGTAACAACTCATTCCTGATTGATAATTATTTAAATAAATATATCTGGATCCCAATTATTAATGACCACTTTGGGAAGCGATGCCCACTAAGCAGCTGCCAGATGAATTAGCTCTATTGGTCACTCCATTGGCAGCCTATGTGCCCAGCATGCATTTTCAGAAGTCGATGTATTACTGGGAAAGTGTCCCTTCTGGCTTCAGCAACTCATCTTTTTAGAGTTGGGAAATGTTAGAAATCAACAGAACGTTTCATCTTCTACATTTAGACACATGTAGCTGCTACATAACAGGAAACAGTATGTCTAGCTAATTGCACAAAGGTAAGCAATATTGAGCACAAATCCAACTCATTTCATCACCATTTATTATTGTTTTGTCCCTTGGTTCTTGGCCGAATATGTGAAAATAAGATACTTCTCTTGAGAAGCCATATCCTACAAAGACATAGCAGGCAAATCTGTGTGTAGGTGAGTGGATTATTCAAGTAAAGATTATTATTATCACAGATTTAAATCTAGACCCTCTTTCCTTCTTTGCAAAGTAGAAGACAATGGGTATGAAACGTTGCATATGATGGGAGATTGTATTGTTTTGTTGGTTAGTTTTGCTGAACTGATTTTTTTCTTTTTTATTCTATATTACAGAAAATATTTTACTGGATATGGGAGAAGAAAGATATATTTCTAAAATAAAATATAAAAACAAAAGATATCAATAAAATGAATAGTTTTAAAAGATTTAAAGCAAAAAAAGACCTCGGGTCATTTAGTCTAACCCATACCCAAAAGCAATCTCTATTCTAACATACCAAACAAAGGTTCATTCAGTCTCTGAATAAGGAGATATACTTCTTCCTGAGGCAGCCTATTTCACTTTTAGAAAACTCTATTAGGAAATTTTTTTCAGATAGCAAGCTTAAATGTGCTCCTTTGCAGCTTCCTCTCACATTATTCCTTATTCTTACATCTGGGATTGAGCTGAACAAGTCCATTCCTATGTCAAATTCTTGAGGATGTATATGATATAGCACTTTGAGTCTTCTCTTCTCTGAGCTAAACATCTCCAGTTCCTGAGGACTTCTCATGTGACAATGACCCAAAAGCTGTTCATCATCTTGGTTTCTTTCTAACTTTCTCTAGCTAATCAATATCTTTCTTAAACTATGGTTATACATAACCAAACATAAGTACTTCAACTGTCAACAATAACAACAGCAACATGATGATAATAAGCTACTGTGTATATATATATGTATGTATATATATGTGTGTACATATATGTACATGTATGTGTATATACACACACATTACCTCAGTTGAGGCTCACAGCATTCCTGTGAAGTAAATGCTGTTATTATCCCCATTTTACAGATATAGTAAATTGAGTGAGACTGAGATTAAATGACAGCTAGTAAGTATCTGAGGCTGGATTGAGACCAGAACTCTATTTCCTATATGCAAGTACAGCAGAACTATCCCCTCCATGTTCCCAGAAATTGCACCTCTCAAAATGAAGTCAAATGACATCAACGAAACGAGGAAGCTTTCTGGTTTTTTGTTATTAGTTTGCCATATCACTCTTGACTTTATGGACCTTATTTCATGACTCCTGGGTGATAGGATTCTAATTCTAGAACTCAAAGAAACCTAAAAGCCAGGTCCCTCCCTTTCATCTATTCCTATCCATTTTATAAGGGAAGTTAAATTCTTTGCCCAGTGACATGGAGGTACTGAATTGCAAAGCCAGGATTCTTACTTAGATCTAATTAGGAATATTTTGTGTCACTTTGAAGACTAGAGAGTAGGTTACATACTTATTTATTTTAATAGATAAACTCAATTCTAAGAGAATCCAAGTTAAAAACCCAGGGAACTATTTCTCAGATTATTTTCCTCTTCTGTTTTATATGACACCAGTGAAAGAGAAATAGTTTGTCTGTTTTTTGGACAGATGGTAGTCAGCCTGACTGAACAAAGTCAATTCTCCCTCCTTTTTGTTGTTTCATGTGTTTGCACTCTTTTGATCACTCATAAAGTTCCTCCAGGGGCCCTAAGTTTCCCACTGATCTCTTGTAGTCTTAGTTCCCGTGTTCCCTTGCCTATTTTGACTCTTCTCTACTTACAGAAAAAGTATGTATTATTCAGCAGCTTGGGAAATAGCTGCTCACCCAGAATGAATAACCATTTATGCTGGGACTGTAGCAAAGGATGCTAGTTATCTCTATAATGGTGACCCTTGAAGCTATAGCATCCTTTAAAAGTATGACGGGAAGAAAAATTCATAATCTCTTCTCTCAGAAAAGATGCTAGTTCCAGTCATTTTTGAAGAGTGCCATTCAAAAGGAGTCTTGCCTTCAGTCCACCACCTATGCAATTGCACAGGACTTAACTTGGCTGGTTCTTAATTTGTTATTTACTGGATCTGGCCTTTCTTTGATGTACATTCAAATCCATCAAAGAAAATTAGTAGCATTTTCAAGAGGATTTTTGCTTTCTCTGAATCTGCATTTTCCCACTTGTAACATAAAGGTGACATTATTAAACATGTGTACTTAATCCAAGAGTTACAAAGACTAACCAACAAATAACTGTCAATTCTGGATGTCAAAGTTCTCATGAAACAAAAAATAAAGAAGAACATTTTCAAATCCAGGGCTCTCTGGAGACTCTTTGGATTTTGTAATAGGTCCTTCCTCTGTAATTCACTCTTGAACAACTGAATGTAGCTATTGGTTTAACTTTGACTAAAGAAGAGGAAGGGCATTCGATTTCATATGAATACTTCCTATTAGATGTACATGGAGGGATGAGGAAGGAAGGGACCATCTGTTCAGCCAGCCAACTTCTCTGAAAGGCAGCATGGCATAATAGAAAAAATATGGATTTCAAGGCAAATGACAATCAAATCCTGCCTTGTCGTTAAATGGGGGTGTTGACATTTACCATCAAAAACAATGATAATAATAAAAATAATAATGTTTAATTGCATTTAGAGTTCACAGAATCTTTTATGTAGGTTATTTTGTATGATTTTTTCAACCCCATGAAACAGAAATTATTATTATCTCTATTTTACAAATAAAGAAAATTAAACCGAGAGGTTAAACAGTTTAGCTACTAAGTGCCTGAGGCAGGATTCCAATAATCCCAAATCCAGTATTGGATTCACCACTGCCTGAGTGTGAGTACCTGTGTGATCTGTGGACTTTACCTCTGTGAAGATGTGTAAAGCAAGGGCTTGAACTAGATTTGTAGTCCTCTATTTGTGGTCCTATAATCCTGTGATTCTGGATCAACTTTCTGATCTGGGGGACAGCTCATGTCAAGGCTAGATCACTCTTATGGGACATACTTGTTTTTCAAGTAAAGGTGCTACTATATAAACTATCTCAGTTGTATGTGACTCTTCATGAGCCCATTTAGTGTTGTTTTGACAAAAATTCTAGAGTGTCTTGCCTTTCTTTCTCCAGTTCATTTTACTAAAGGGGAAACTGAGGTAAACAGGGTTAAGTGATTTGCAAGGATGATCCATCTAAGAAGTATCTGAGATTGGATTTGAACTCAGTTCCTCCTGACTCCAAGCTAGCTGCCTCAGTTTCTAGCCCAAGGAACTCTCAATTCCACAAAGTCACTTAAGTTCTCAGAGACTCAGTTTCCCTGTCCATAAAATGAGAGGATTGGACCTATGACTTCTGAAATCTCTTTTGAGCTTTGAATCTATGATCCTCTGTTCAAAAGGGCTGACTATGTGCAACACACTGTGCTAAAAGAACTGTCCAATAACAATAAAATAGAAAGATATCTTTATTTAATAAAGATGTTTATGTCTAACAATAAGGCTAAGGAATTGGCATCAGTAGCCCCTGAGCTCCAGTAGAACCTACAATTCTGATGGATGGCACCAATCCATCTGTGTCCTGTTGGCAGATTTTAGCATGATCCCAGGTACACATTTGGGAGCTGCCTGTAGGAATAGAGGAATAAAGTCACATGATAGCATTTCTTCTATATTAAAAGTGAACATGCTCCTAGGAGAAGTCAGGTTCCTAATCATGAGACAGGAACTCCAGCTCCAATCAATTCATTGTGCTGACCTTGCCATTTTCCATTGTAAATGAATAGATCCATTCTCTTTATGGTCTCCAAGTGCTTAAAGAGCCATTCTTCTTTTTTTTTTTAAATTTTACTTTATTTGCAAAACAGATGTATGGGTAATTCTTCAACATTAACCCTTACAAAGCTTTCTGTTACAGATTTTTCCTTCCAGCTCCCCACCCCTCCCCGAGATGGCAGGATATCCACTACATGTTAATTATGTTAAAATACTTGACAAATCGAATATATGTATACATATTTCCACACTTATCATTGTTGTGCAAGAAAAATCGTATCTACGAGAAAGAAAAATCAGATAAAGGAAACACAATGCAAGCAAACATCAACCAAGAGTATGAGAATGTTATGTTGTGGTCCACATTTCACATCCCTCTCTCTGGGTGTACATGGCTTTCTTCAGTGAACAATTGGAACTGGTTTGAAACATTTCATTGTTGAAGAGAGCCATGTCCATCAGAATTGATCGTCATATAGTATTGTTGTTGCCGTGTATAATGATCTCCTGGTTCTGCTCATTTCACTCAGCATCAGTTCATGCAAGTCTCTCCAGGCCTCTCTGAAATCCTCCTGCTGGTCGTTTCTTACAGAGCAATAATATTCCATAACATTCATATACCATAATTTATTCAGCCACTCTCCAATTGATGAGCATCCATTCAGTTTCCAGTTTCCAGCCACTACAAAAAGAGCTGCCACAAACATTCTTGCACATGTGGGGCCCTTTCCTTCCTTTATGATTTCTTTGGGATATAAGCCCAATAGAAATGCTGCTGGGTCAAAGGGAAGAGCCATTCTTCTTGAGATGTTAGCAAATTCCTGTGGTACTGTAGGGAGCCCCTATTCTTGAAATCCTAAGATCATAGAGCTAGAGATTGCTAATATCATTTCCCAGCATATACAACTCTTCATGACCCCATTTGGAGTTTTCTTGGCAAAGATATTGGAGTGGTTTGCCATTTCCTTCTCCAGTGTATCCCCATTTTACAGATGAGGAATTTAGGCAAATAGGTTAAATGATTTGCCTTAGGGTCACACAGCTAGTAATTGTCTATGGCCAGATTTTAACTCAAGAAGACGAGTCTTCCTGCCTCTAGGTCAGATGCTCTATCCACTATGATGCTACCTAGCCAGAGATCATCTAGTCCAGAAGTGTCAATCTCTTGGAGGGCAATCTGCCTGTTCTAGTGTCCAGATTAACATAGAATTGAAAAATGTTTAACAAAATAAGCAAAAATACAGAACAATATATTTTTTTTCAAAGTCATATAGGTGGTACAGTATATAGAACTCGGGGCCTGGAGTCAAGAAGTCCTGAGTTCAAATCCAGCATTAGACTCTTACTAGCTGTGTCACATTGGGCATATCATTTAGCCTGTTTTCCTCAGTTCCTCATCTGTAAAATGGGGATACAATGGCAAAGAAAATGACAAACCACTCTAATACCTTTACTAAGAAAGCCCCACAAAAAGGTCACAAAGAATTGGATATGACTGAACAATCAATACATAGCCCCTGTTTCTAATTGAGTTTGACACTTCTGATCTAGTCCCCTCCCATCATTTTACCAATGAAACCAAGACCCAGACTGGTGAAGAGCCTTGACCAATGTCCCATAGCTTACAATCACTATTGGAGATAGATTTTGAACTCAGATCTTTCTATGAAACCATGAGAGGAATATTCACAATGATGAATAACATACTCTTGGTCCCAAGTCCTGCTAACAGGGAGAAAAATCTAGGAGGCATTTTGAAATCACTGTATCTACAAGCTGGAGCAGGTGTGATTCACCCATCTTTGAGGATGAATTCTCTCTTTCTGGGAATAAAGAGAGTTTTTGTTCTCTTGATCTAAGCACCTGATTTCAACCAGATTCTTAGGAAGTTATTTGGCTTTGGGCATTATATGGAATGCATCCATTAGCACTGTAATGCTTGACTAAACTTTTTGTCACAAAATAAGGGGTGGGGAGAGGAGGAGAGGAGCTTATGCTAATAATAGCTTCATGGATGGCACTCAATTCTGTTCTTGTTTTGTATCTTGACACTGAATCATGGAAAGAACCTCAATTACTGGTCCTTGATTTGGCTATGTTGGATTGCTAATGATTTCCTTGATGACTTTCTAATGAAGACGTTTAAAAATAGATTCGTACAGGTGACAAATACAATAGCTTCATTTTTAGGTCTTGCTTTCTATCTCCTCCCCCTACCCATTGCCTCTGCTTTTCAAAGGTGCAGTCTCATATATGACAATGTACAGTGTTTCAGTGTTAACTCCCTAAGGACAGACTTCCACTTTTGCCTTTTTTACCCATTGCATTTAGCAAATAGTGGGAGCATTTTTAAAAATGCTTATCTATTGATTAATCTAAAGATCTGTAAGTGGCTTTTTCTACTGGGAGCCTAAGGAGGTTACAGAAGTCTGAAGCTGTACCTTGCTTTTTCCTCCCCATTGACCCAATTTAATTTAATTTGATTAATCTGTAAAACATCTTTGCTTCCCAGTTAATGAGAGGAAGGGGATCAAGGAAGCAGATAGTTATGTGTGTTTGTGAAATGCCCAAAGATAAAGAGAAAACTGATTATGGAAAACTGACACAATTTTATTGTAGCTTTAGACTGATCACAAAATAAAGCATTCTAGAGATTAGACTCAAACTCAGAGCCGACCCCATGCAGTGAATGTTTCCCCTTTGTCTGTACAGATCGTTTCACAGAGGAAGCTGTCCAAATCCTTACTGAAGCATGGAAACACTGCAGGAAAATCTTCCATAACGGTAAGTTTCCATCTGGATGAGGTCAATGTCCCTGATGAGATGGTCAGAATAAATCAGAGGCAGGAGAAGAGAGGACACATTTTTAGTTAATTGTGGTTTGCTATGGATCACTCATAGTTACCTTTTATTTCTGCTTCCTCTCTCCTGCCAACAAAACTTAGGTGCCAACATCACAACATAGGAAGAGGTAGAGAAAGAACAAAAAAAAAAGACAGATCACTTAGTCCTTCTAATTGTTAATAGATTTGATAAAAGATTTATTAGGAGAGGATATCAAACTCCTAAGAAAACTGAAGATTTAGAGTTAGCTGTGAATTTCAAAGATCCAGATTTCCACCACCTTGGTCTACAAAGGATAATTATCTTAAGTGTACCAAACATGCTGAGGCTTTTAGTGCAAGCTTTGGTCTGTACTATGTAGGCGGTAAGTCCCAGTCTTTAATGTTCTACTTTAATCTGAAAGTTTGGCATAATTTTGAAATACAGGTGGGTGTTTTTTTTATTTCATAGGGAACCAGCTTTTAAACATGTTGGAGAATTGTTCCAACCAATGACTTTGCAGACAAGAAAAAAGTGGGGAAAGGGTCTAGAATGATCCCAATTTTCAGAAGTCTACTCCTGAGCAGTTTTGAACTCCCACTTTGAACTTGAAAGTGATTGATCCACAATGATGAAAATCCTCTCCACTTTTGTTTTTGTTTAAATGGAAATTCAGAGCTGCCTCCAGCAGGGTGAATGGAAAGTATCTGTCTCACAAGAAATGCATGTCCTATTTGCTTCAACATTTAAAAGGAAAGAATTATAAATGGTAGACTAGACCCATTCTCTGCTGTTGCTAACAATCAAGTGACCTTACAAAATCTTTGCTGCCTTTAAAGGTGTTGTGAACCCTAATGGCTTAGTAACTATATTAAGCTAACACCCCAAAAGCAGTTGGTTAAGGATTTAACATCTTTTTAACCCCCTAAATTGCTTAAAACCTCAATTTGGTATGCTTCCAAATCTTTTTCCATCAAAGATCAGTTACTAACAGAAGCAAAGGGTGGGGATGAAAAATATCTTATTGGGCTAACTTTTGCTGGTCCTGAATATAAGTTGCACCCTTAAAAGGAGATCTCTTTTAAAAAATTTACACATATGAGTATATTATTGCTATTATTTAGGTTCAAAGCTGTGGTTGCATGGGTCTACATATAGCACTCCAGGTGTATCTTCCACCTACAGTGCCTATTTACAGTCAGAGAAAGTTACCTTGGATCACTGAGAGTTTGTCACTTGCTCAAGGTCATATAGTCAATATATATCAGACAGAGGACTTGAATTTATCCTTGCTAATTCTAATGATATAAACATATACTCATACGTCCCATTTCACAATTAATTAGGATGCCAAATCTAGCAAGCAACAGAGTTCCTTAGAACAATGCACCGGAAATCAGAAAAATGGAATAAATTATAAATAGAATTATAATAGATTGGATTAGACCCTAGAATAAAACTAACTAGAAGATAGCTTCCATTTTTTTCTGTGGATGAAGCATTACTTATAAATATGAACTGATTTAGAGAAGAGGAGCAAGAGCAGTTGGTTTCTAGTCCATTGCTTTGAATGCCATTATCTGTTAGATTTGGGGTCTTACCTGATTGTGCTGAGAGATCATACCAGGGGTGTTTCCCCTGAATTCTATGAAAAGATGTGTCAGGAAGAAATCATAGGATTCTAGATATCAAAGAGACTTTGGAAGCCCAGTCTTGTATATTATAAATGAAGGAATTGATGTCCACAAAGAGTGACTGCCTAAGATTCAACAGGGTCAAATATGGTTCTCCCACTGGAAACTTTATCACCCAGGCAGTGCCAGAGGAAGGCTTTGAACCCAATTCTCTAATTCTAGTCAATGACCTTTATACCACACAACTCCGTCTCTCTATGCTGGGGTTTGGTAGAGCAGGGACAGTATATTTATATGCTTTGGACAAGACAAATGTCTTCTCTGCATTTCTGTCCATTAGAGAAGGTATAATCCTACTGGAAGCACATGTAGCTTGAATAATGAAATAAATACCTAATCACCATGAGTAATAGAATTTTTCATGATTTAAAAAATGTGCATTTGTAAAAAATAATAATAATAAAAGAACACAGAAAACCTTACAACAACCAACAGAAACAACTTTTCTTGTTCCCTCCAGCCTGCTGGCCTTTTGCATAGCCCTAGTACAAGCTCTGGGGTGTTTGGATTCCAGATTTAAACTTCATTGTCTCTTTAAATTGCCCTAGACTTCCCAGAATTAGCATAGCTCACTGTTCCTCTGAGCTTTGAAAGAGGATCCAGAAGGCCTTCTCATACATAACTCATACAAGCATAATAAGATTCATTTATTCTCAGGCACTCTCTAAGCACTGAGGACTGGGCACCTAGAGATTTTGGTTAGAAGACCAAAAGTGAAAGGACACTCATAGTACTTACATTCCCTATATAGAGCAGGTTAAAAAAAAACTGGGCTTAATATCCAAAATAAGCAATAGTTAATTAAAATAGGCAGCCCATAGAGTCTATTTCTTCTGCCATCCTTATCCCCCCACCAGCCGTACCTTCCTCAGCACCGGCTTCAAAGTCTCTGTCCCAACTCCCCTTCTTCCTCCTTCCTGCCAGAGATGGTATTCCAAAGTCTCTGCCCTCACAGGACCTTGAGTTTCAAGGCCAAAGGTCTCTTCCTGATGGCTTTTCAAACGTCCCCAAAACTCCCTAAATTGATTGTCCATAGTCTGTTTTGGACTGTTTATCCCAGGGACAAGAATTGACAATTAAACATAAGTCTTCAGTCTCTGTGGTAGGGTTGTTTTCAAATGGATAGTGAAATGTTAGTTTAGGGTTAATTTGGGAAAGTTTATTTTTTTCTTTAAAATTTTCCAAGGTGAGGGTTAGGGGACTCCACAAACTTCCTTGGCAATCCATGTCAATATCTCATTACTTTCTAGACTTTCTCTACCATGTCATAGAAATCTCTCCAACTGCAAAGTTTATTTAACTCTTGGATTGCTCGTACTAGAAGCATCCTCCACCCCTGCAGGCTCTTTGTCTGATGGACTGGTCTTTTCTGGAACATCCATAGTAAGGAAGATACCCAGAGATGCCATGTTTTCATTCCTCTTGAGACTGTACTCCTGCCTGACCATCCCCCCTGTATATGTCTCCTTCTCTAATCCCCCCTTCCTCTCGATTAGAATGTAAGCTTCTTGGGGACAGGGACCTTCTTTCTCTCTGCTTGAATTTTCATTCCCAATACTTGTCATATAAGTACTTCATAAATGCTCGTTGACTTTATTTCACTCATTCACCCTTAAAATTAAAATATTCTTCCTAATTTCTCACCCAGACTTTTCCTGTGGCAGTTTAAGCCCATTCTCTACTCTTCTATCCTCCATTTATAGGTGGGGGGGAGAAGACAATGAATTTTGAATATGTCTCCAAAACATTTGGGATCTTTTTTGTGAGATAGCCAAGTGGTCACTGCCTGTTTCTCATGAGTGGTGGTGACAAAGAACCATTATTGACCCAGTTTGGTAAAGAACTCTAGTCAGAAAAGATCGAAATTCAGATTCAGTCTCTGCCACTGGTTAGCTGAATTACTTTGACCAAGTCAGTTGCTGTTTCTAGGTCTCAATTTCTTCATCAGTAAAATGAGTACCTTAGCATCTGCCCCACAGAGTTGTTGTGATGGTCAGATATGCTTTGTAAACAGGAAAACTGTCAGTCATTTTGTTATGTTTCTGTGTTCTACCTTGGTATAAAGCAGAAATTACATGTGCTTTTTCCACCTAGGTGATTGCTGAGGAGCTTTCTGGTAATGACGACTATGTGGAACTGGCATTCAATGCACGGAAATTGGATGACAAGGTAAAGTGTTTATCAGAAAATGTGATAAAGTCAAGATAATTTAATGTGATTCTTATACACACGCATGTGCACACAGAGCTATTTTCTTTCAACTGCTGTTAATCAGATCAAAGATTCCAGATCAATCTGCAAGAGTCTTTCCCAAACTTGTGAAGCAATTAAAAAGAGGACCAGGGATTGCAATGAAAACCAAGACAATTTAATTACACACAAGCCCCATCCATTTCAAAATGCTAGAGACTAGAAGGGTCACATGTGGCTTGGGTCTTCCTCCCTGCCCTTCCTCATATTAACTCTTTGTATATTTAGCATTTATATATCAATGTACACAGTGTTTCACACCCTCATTGAACTCTGGTTTTGCCTTTGTTTCCCCAGTACCTAGGACAGTGCCTGACTTATCTGGTAGGCTTTTCATAAAAAATTTGCTACAGAAGATTGAACCTTTTAAGGTTAATCAGATGGATCACAAAGCTTGAAACTTTATGGGAAACATTTTAATGGCCAAGAAATCTCAGCTGAGACACATCAGGAAATGAAACTTTAAGGAAAGGCAACCCACTTGCTGTCAGTCATATTCCCACCATGTGAATTTCTCCTAAATTTAAATAATAGGTTTTTATTTTCAAATTTTATTTTCAAAATATATGCAGATAGTTTTCAACATTCACCCTTGCAAAACCTTGTGTTCCAAATTTTTCTCCCTTCATTCCCTCCACCTCTCTCCCTTAGACAGCAAGTAATCCAGTTTATGTTAAACATATTCAATTCTTCTATACATATTTCCACATTTATCATATTGCACAAGAAATATCAGATCAATAAGGGAAAAAATGAGAAAGAAAAAAAGCAAGCAAACACCACCAAAAAAGGTGAAAATATAATGTTGTGATGCACACTCAGTCCCCCCCTAGTCCTCTCTCTGGATGTGAATGGCTCTCTCCATCACAAGTCTACTGAAACTGGCCTGAATCACCTCATTATTGAAAAGAGCCAAACCCATAATAGTTCATCATCACATAATCTTGTTGCTATGTACAATGTTGTCTTGGTTTTACTCATTTCACTTAGCATCAGTTCACATAAGTCTTTCTAGATCTCTCTGAAATCATCCTGCTGATCGTTTCTTATAGAACAACAATATTCCATAGCATTCATATTCTGTAACTTATTCAGCCATTCTCCAATTGATAGGCATCCACTCACTTTCCAGTTTCTTGTCACCACAAAAGGGCTGCCACAAACATTTTTGGACATCTGGATCCCTTTCCTTCCTTTATGTTCTCTTTGACACTGTTGGATCAAAGGGTATGCATAGCTTTATAGCCCTTTGGGCATAGCTCCAAATTGCTCTCCAGAATGATTGGATCACTTCACAATTCCACCAATGTTGTATTAGTGTCCCAGTTTTCTCACATACTGAGGCTCTTTTTAAAAAAAGACTTGTCCAATATCACAGAGCTGACCAATGGGCTTTCTACCTTTCAATCTAGTATTCAGCATGTTTCACCTTCTCAGTCCTTTCACTCCTCCTAAGACTTCTTTTCTTTAGATGCACAGAGGGGATAATACTTAAATAACACTTGGAGTCTCAGTTATGCTACTTAATAGTTATATGACCTTAGGTCAGTCACTTAAAATCTCTAAATCTCATGAGGATATTAATACTTTCATTAAGTCACATTGGTGCTATTTGGAAAGTTCCATATAAATGCGATTTTTCCCTTTTAGACATAAAACTCAATGAGTTCAAGAATTTATCTACATCTTGTTAGTCTTTCAACACCTGGCACACAAAAAATTAGGACAAACTCCAGTTAAAATGTATAATGGAGACTAGAGAATGAATAAGCTGAATTATATGAATGTAATTGGTGTTTTTTACCTAAAGAAAAACATGATTATGGGAAATCCAGGAATACAGCAGATTTGTATCAACTCATCAGTGAAAGGTTTCATGGAGAAGTTGGTACTTCAGTGGAGCTTTAAAGGAAGCTCAGGAAGTAGGCAATGCTTTCAGGTCATGAAGATAGACAAAAGATGGATGGAGGTATTTTAGGAACATAAGAAAGATCGCATGGGCTAGAATGTAGAGTGTGTAAAGTGAATAAGCCTGGATGACTAAACTTTAACTGCCAAAGAAATTTGTATTTAATCCTGGAGGTAATAAGGAATGATGGGAACTTGTAGAGTAGGGGAATGAGCCAGTCAGACTTTACTTTAGGAACATTGATATAGCATCTGTATGTGGAAGATGGATCAGAGCGGGGGGACCAATGGTAGGGAGACAGAAAGCTATTACCTAGATTATGGTTCAGGTAAGAAAAGATGAAGTCCTGGGTGGTGGTAATGAGAAGAAGATAGCTACAAGGAATGTTTTAGAAGCAGAACTACATAATTCAAGATGGTAACTAAGTGGTAGCGTAGATAAAGCTTGGGCTTGAATCCAGGAAGAACTAAATTCAGATCAAGTTTCAGACACTAGTTATATGACCTTGTACAAGTCACTTAATTTATGTTTGCTGCAGTCTCCTCAACTTTAGGATAGTGATAATAATAGTACCTATCTTCTGGGGCTATTGTGAGAATTCAGTAGCCTAATGTGTGTAAAGTACAAAACCCAAGAATGTTAGCTACTATTATTATTTCTTGACAATGGCTCCAAAAATCTTATATTGCTGGGGAGATATTCATGGCTGTCATCTCATCCAGTATCATCAGCTGAGTAAATTTGGAAGGTATCTGGATGGCCTCCTGAAGTGGAAATGGGTATATAAGGTGAGCTAATACATTCCGAATGCAGTTGTGAAATAGATAATAACAATAACAATAAGCATATTATAGTGCCTTAAGATTTACAAAGCACTTTGCAAATATTACCACATTTGAACTTTACAACAATGATGAGGGGATAGACACAATTCTATATTACACACAAAGTATATTATTGTCATTTAACAGATGGAGTAAATGAGGTCGATAACTATATGTCTTAGACCAGATTTGAATTCAGGTCTTTCTGACTCTAGATCTAGCACTCTATCTTCTTCTTTTTTTAATTTTTTATTAAAGCTTTTTATTCACAAAAAATATGCATGGGTAATTTTCTAACATTAACCCTTGCATAGCCTTGTGTTTCAAATTTTCCCTCCTTCCCCCCACTCCCTCCCCTAGATGGCAGGTGGTCCAATACATGTTAAAATATATGTTAAATCCAATATGTGTATACATATTTATACAGTTATCTTGCTGCATAAGAAAAGTTAGATCAAGGAAGGAAAAAAAACCTTAGAAAGAAAACAAAATGCAAGCAAACAATAACAGAAAGAGTGAAAATGCTATGTTGTGAGTCACATTCAGTTCCCACAGTTCTCTCCCTGGGTGTATATGGCTTTCTTTATCACTGAACAATTGGAGCTGGTTTGAAGAGAGCCACATCCATCAGAACTGGTCATCATATAGTCTTGTTGCCGTGTATAATGATCTCTGGTTCTGCTCATTTTACTTAGCATCAGTTCATGCAAGTCTCTCCAGGCCTCTCTGAAATCATCCTGCTGGTTGTTTTTTACAGAATAATAATATTCCATGACATTCATATATCATAATTTATTCAGCCACTCTCCAATTGATGGGCATCCATTCAGCTTTCAGTTTCTAGCCACTACAAAAAGGGCTGCCACAAACATTTTTGCACATGTGGGCCCCTTTCCCTCCTTTAAGATTTCTTTGGGATATAAGCCCAATAGAAACACTGCTGGGTCAAAAGGTATGCACAATTTGATAACTTTTTGAGCATAGTTCCAGATTGCTCTCCAGAATGGTTGGATTCATTCACAGTTCCACCAACAATGTGTCAGTGTCCCAGTTTTCCCACTTCTCCAACATTCATTATCTTTTTCTGTCATCTTAGCTAATCTGACAGGTGTAGAGTGGAATCTCAGAGTATTCTTAATTTAGTGCTTTATCTTCTGTATGGTCTATCTATATATTGTTAATTTCATAAAGGATTCATTCTTGGACAAAGTCTTGTTCTGGTGAAACTTCAGATCAGATATCTTCTGTATGGTCTATCTATACATTGTTCATTTCATAAAGGATTCATTCTTGCACAAAGTCTTGTTCTGGTCAACCTTCAGACCAAGAGTTCTTAATCTTTTGGGGTCATGGATATATTTGGCAACCTATGGGCCCTTTCTCAAAAGATTTTTAAAATATCTACAATAAAATATGTAGGACTACCAAGGAAACTTGTTATGTAATAAACAGTTATCAATACTTTTTCTTTTTAAGTTCAAGGACTCCAGGTTAAAAACACATGGTCTAGACCATTTAGCAATTTCAAATTTCTATAATTCTCTGGCCTTCAATGAGAATAATATCATTTAACATCTGTTCTTCAATCAGTAGGGACAGCACCAAACTGCAACACAGGGAGAAAACAGGTTTATCTTCACTATGATAGTAAAGGATGAGATTTCCCCAGAATGAACCTCAAGTCAATTCCATTAATTACTTCTGCAGAGAAATCCTCCCCTAGAGATTCCAGAAGATCGGAATTGCTCTCTTGACCACATGTTAAGTTTTCTACCTTGTTCTTTGAAAGAAAATTTCCTTTTCTACGCCTTTCAGGCGTTAGAAGCCTGAAAGAAGATTAAAATGGATTTACTGTACTTCAGGACTTCAGGCGAAAGGGAAAGGGAAGGAAAAACTACATTGAGGAATTAGAGTCCTGATGGCTTTCACCTAACACTGTAGAGGTGATTAATCATATCCTCATGGATTGCCTCCATATTCAGCAGAAATACTTCTAAAGGCAAAATGATTTAAGAATGTCCCCACCTCTTGATTTTTCAGAAAGGACAAGAGTGAAGTGGGAAAGCAGGAGGATCCAACTTCCCTTTCAAGCTGAATGATTTACTTTATTAAGGCAGTGCTCTAAACAGTGCCTTGAGAATCTTGGAATTTGGAACTTAAGCTACTCACTAAACTCACTGGACCTTACTTTTTCATCTGTAAAATGAGAGAGTTTGCCCTGAAAGGCATAGATCTAGAGATGGAAGACAGCAGGGTATTGCTGAAGTCATTCCTATTTTCTTAAGGGAAGATGAAGGTGGTAGTTTGGGGTTTTCACAGAACCATTTCTAGCCATATGGGAAAATGTTCTAAATCATTATCGATCAGAGAAATTCAAATTAAGACAACTCTGAGATACCACTGCATACCTCTCAGATTGGCTAAGATGACAGGAAAAGATAATGATGAATGTTGCAGAATTGGGACACTAATAAAATGTTGGTGCAGTTGTGAATGATCTAACCACTCTGGACAGCAATTTGGAACTATGCCCAAAGTATTATCAAACTGTGCACAGCCTTTGATCCAGCAGTGTTTCTACTGAGCCTGTATTCCAAAGAGATCATAAAAAAGGAATAGGACCCACATGTGCAAAAATGTTGGCAGCCCTTTCTGTAGTGGCAAGAAACTGGAAACTGAATGGATGCCCATCAATTGGAGAATGGCTGAATAAACTATGGTATAAGAATGTTATAGAATATTGCTGTTTTGTAAGAAATGACCTGAGGGGTGATTTCAAAGAGGCCTGGAGAGACTTACAGGAACTGATGCTGAATGAAATGAGTAGAATCAGGAGAACGTTGTATATAGCAACCAGCAAGATCATATGCTGATCAATTCTAATGGATGTGGCTCTTTTCAACAGCAAGGTCCTTTGATGAAGAGAGCCATCTGTACTCAAAGAGAGAGAGCTGTGGGGACTGAATGGAGATCACAACATAGCATTTTCACCCTTTTGTTGTTGTTTGCTTGTATTTTGTTTTCTTTCTCATTTTTTTCCTTTTTTATCTTATTTTTCTTACATATTATGGAAATATGTATAGAAGAATTGCACATGTTTAACATATATTGTATTACTTGCTGGCTAAGGGAGGGGATGAGGGGAAAGAAAGGGAAAAAATTGGAACACAAGGTTTTTCAAGGGTGAATGTTGAAAATTATCTATGCATGTGTTTTGAAAATAAAAAGCTTTAATTAAAAAAGTGTACATCTTTCAAGAATGTGAGAATACTCTTGCCATGGCTACAGAATGAAGGCTTCTCTTAGTAACAAGTGGCTCCATTTAGTTTTGTCTAAAATCCAAAGGGAATTTAATACTGTGGACAGAAGTGGTTTTCAGAATAAGGTCAAGGAAGGTTCCCCATCCTTTGTTCCATTCTTCTGAAAATGATTCTTATAAGTTAGAGAAAAGAGTCCCCTAGAAATCTTAAAATTCAATTAGTTGATCCAAAAATTGCTTGTAGCTATCGCTATCACTGAAAATGTTTACTGGGAACTTCAGTATCCCCCAAATCATCTCTTATCCTCTCCAATAGCAAATCTCAGCTTCCCCAGGTGAACAAGACTGGGAAAAAAAATGAGAAATTTTAAAGAACCAAACCCATAAACCAACTAAGTATAAGATTATAGCAATCTTGCTGGTCAAGTACAGTTTGAGTGTGATAAAAATAGCAAATACCATCTCATGTGGGATTTTTCTTCCTTTCCTTTTGAGCATCATAAAGGAAAAAAGTCATTCCTTCAAGAAGTTGATTTTGGACCTACTGAAACAACTTTGTTCATTTATTTAAGTTTCTCTTAAATCAGCTTTATTCTCCTTACATGGGTTTTTCTCTCCAATAAAACCCTTTAAACATCTTTATCTTTCTACAAAAAGCAAAAAAAAAATTCCCTTTCATCAAACTAGTGAAACTGGAACTGACGGTTTTATCATTATTTTTTAAACATTCTAAACCACAGCAAATGTTTGCTTAGTTTTCAGCCAAAACAGGGATGTCAAATCCATTCTCTCAGATCTCTGGGTATCTTGCATGCCTTTAGCTGATTAGCCTCCCTTTGTGTCTAGTTAAAACTCTAAGCAGTAGATGTGTAATGGAACAAAAGATTCTATAGAGAAATCTGAGTGCCCCAGAAAGATACTGTCACATTCATCCACTCACCTGCTATGCCAGGAAATCTTTAAGACACTTTCCTGCAAAAAAAGTCATCTTTAAGAGATATATAGTATAGACATGAGAGGCAATGTGGACAGTGGAAAGCACTGGGTCCAAATCCCTCTGTCATTATATATATGATCTTAGACAAATTACGTCACTTAATTTCTCTGGATCTCAGTTTCTTCACCCATCAAATGAATGGGTTGGACTAGATACCTTTCCAGCTCCATATTTATGGTGCTATAACATGTGACTCACAAAGCATTTGCTTGCTCATCATATTCAAAGCTGTCCTGATTTTTCTTTCAAATCATTTCCACTTCAATTCAAACCAGAGTCTCAACCCCAACAACTACAAGAGCATGGGTTTTTGAGGACTAGTAGCCCACCCTGCCTAAATATAAATAAGACTTCTTCCATTGTGGAAATTAAAATTATCCACTACATTAAGACAAACTAAGGCAGAGATCTGAGCCAATGGCACTTTATAAAAAGTCCATGGTCCCCTCTAATGGAGAAGACCTCAAATCTTCCTCCTGATCTGAGATGCCTCCTTCTTTCAGAGCCCTGTTTTTATAGGGTGAGAGATCCAATCATTCTGGAACAGCTATACCAAATACAGAATAATTCCACTGAATAAGCAAAATAATGTGTCAGTAGGGTCACAAGTTGGGTGATGCAAGGAATATTTCCAGATAATATCGACAGGCTTCTCCTTAATTTGGACGGAAGGAAATGGTACAAGCTATCACACTCAGTGACCTAAGTGGTCATGAGATAGTCATCTGCTCCTAATGGACAAGTGATTGGTCTGGAGATACAAAAATATTTCAGGGGACTTTCTATGTAATTCTCACCTCTGCCAAACTGGGCTTGGATCATCATCACAAGGCAAACCAAGGTGGAGCATCTTTAGTTAGCTTCCTATAATTAAGCAAGTGAACTTAGAATCTGCAGCTCATAGCTCTGGGGCCTTATATGCAGAATTTTGATATGATTCTATCAAACTGATTAATATTGATTAGAATAGAGGAGGGATCCAAAATGAATTACTTCTTTCACCATCCTCATTTTCTCTATCTCTTTCCCAACTCAAGTAATTTGTTATGGTTATTGAACCTAGCAACCATATACATATGATCTTTGCCAAATCACGTCAGTTCTCTGAGCCTCAGTTTCCCCACCTATACAAGGAAAAAGTTGGACTACATTGCTCTCTAAAGTCACTCCAGATCTAAAATTCCATCATGTAACTTTCTATTAGAAAGAGGCTTATATACTGGGAATAGAAACCACCATATTTATATCTGATATGGCATACATAATTAGGTTCAAATCCCACTCCTTCATTGCCAAGCTGTAAGTTAATTCATATCTTTGAAACTTAATGTCTTCGTCTGTACAACGGAGCCAACATTACCTTCCATACCTACCTAGAAAGGTTTTTCTTCTGAAGCTCCAATGGATATGAAGTGTTTTGTACTCCTTAAATCACTATTGTACATAATTGTCACTTGTAATTAACTATCTTCATTCACAATCATTTATTAAATGACTCCTATGTTATAGGTTCTGTGCTAGCCACCAGGGGTACAAAGACTAAAACAAAACAATCTCTGCCCTTGAAGAGCTTCCATTCTAATTGGGAGAAGTAGGGTGATAATGAAAATAACAGATGTTAATATTTATACAGCACCTATGTGCCAGATATTATGCAATGTACTTCTTATGTATTATCTCATTTGATCCTTACAAAAAACCCTGTTAAGTAGCTGCTTTTATTGCCCCCATTTCGAGGAAATGAAGGCAAGCAGAAGTTAACAGTTAAGTGAATGCAAAGTAAATTAAAATGACATTAGCAGAGGCTGTATCAGTCCAAGTACATCCATTCATTCACTTGACAAATCTCTGCAAAGCCTTTAATACTGTGTAAGGCATTGTTTCAGATGGTTTCACCCAAACAGGATTGCTGGTCAATGCCCTGAAATGACTTTCTCAGTGCCATTATGTGTCCTCATATCAACATGTAGCAATAAGCTCTTGTTTGCCCTCTGGCTTGGAATGGTTCCATTCCCTTTTGGATTCTCTTAAGTGCTTCTCATTTAACATTTCACTGACTCGTGCTACAAGTTAAGAGTGTACAAGCTCTTATTAGTGGGCTCTTCTACCCAAAGGTGTTTAGCTATTTCTCTTTTGGGCTAGATGACAGTGACTTCCTCATAGACCAGAAAACACAGTGCTGTTATCTCAATTTCTAAATGCTTTTTGGGCAGACTTTTAATGGATGTTTCCTTCCAGACTACAATGGATCTTTGGCTCTAATTATGACCTACCTCACCTCCTTGGTCCTGTACAATTGATACCCATTGGGATATAGCAGTCTAATTACATCCCCATCCCGGGAAAAGGAGAGTTAGAAATAAATCAGTACATCAACAAACTTATTAATTGCTTACTGTATGCCATGTTATAGGCTAGATGCTAGGAATTCAAAGAGAGAGGCAAAAGTGTCCCTGTACTCAAAAAGTTTATATAAGGGACATAGCATGAATATATGCAAGATATATAGGAAATAAATACAAGGTTATTTTGTCAGTGAAGGAATCAATAACTTAAGGAATAAGAAAAAAAAAATCCCTCTTGTAGATGGTGACATTTGAACCAAACTTTGAAAGCACTAGGTATTTTAAGAGGTAAACATAAGGGAGAACACGTTTCAGGCATGGAAAACCTGGACCAAAATACAAAGATAGGAGGTAGAATGTCATGAGTAATGACCGGCAAAAAGGGTCAATTTGGTCAGACTACAGAAAGCATGAAGAGTATTTTATTATAATTTACCATCCACTCTACAGGAATACAGATATTATCCTGCTTTGAGAAATATGTTTCGTGGGAGGAAAACAGAATTATAGAATCATTGAATGTTAGAGCTGCTGACCTTAAAGATTAATTCTTCCAACCTCCTCATTTTACAGATGAGTAAACTGAGGCACAAAGAATTCAATGATTGCTTATGGTCCCATGGGATACTGAAAGCAAAGCCAGGATTAGAGCTCATACTTTCTGATTTCACGCCCACAGTTCTTCAGACCCAAGTATTAAATAACACTCATTTTGGGAGATGAAAAATCCAAATGAAGCAGAGGGATATGTTTAGCATGTGCCTAATAGAATAGACCAGAGAGAAATTGAAGTGTGAGAGCCAGTGACAGTGATATCAGGTTTGATTTTCAAAGCAAGGAGAAGCCAACTTTTCCTGCTTTAATACAGCCCATTTAACTCACAGGATGTCTTTGTGTTCCAAGATTTCTGCTGAGAATCCTTCACAGTTTACCTTCCAGAAGGATTATATTGCATTAGCAGCTGGCTGACAATTGCCATAACAAGTAGGTTCAATTATTAAAGGAAGTAATCACTCCAGATTACTTGAACAAAAATGTCTCCCCCTGACTTTCTTTTTGAGGGCCATGTCTGTGGCAAAGAATAGAAGAAATCGATCCTCAAGCTGATATTTAAGAGAGGATCCTAGTTTTTCATATCCACATATGGGCCCACATGCTGTTATTGCTTGGTGCTATGTGAACAAGTAAAACAGACCCACTAAAAATGAGGGGAAATTATCTTGAGTAGAGAGCAAAGCAATAAAAAAGAAAAATTGATACTTGGAAGAAAATTGAATTGTGAGATGATAGTTTAAGTTATGATTCATCCTTTTGAATAGTTTGAGGAGACTGAAGTTGGGGGGGTAATAAAAGAGATTGAAAAACTAGGTATTTAGGATATCAAAGGGAGGTTAGGTTGGAATGGGAAAGACTGGGTTCCAAGTACTGAATTTACTGGGGAATGAGGGAGAATGACGTTGAGCTGTGAAGATGGGAAGAACAAAGATCTGGATATGGTATGAAGGAAGAGAGATGATTTTGGAATGATTGCAGGGAGGAATAGTCTAAAAATGGCCTTGGGGAACATGGAATATACTACTTCCTCCTTCACTTTCTGGCATTGCGTCTGGAGGTAGGAGAGAGTGATTGAAGAGGATACTAAGAGCTATGGCATCTTCAGGAAAAAGCTGTATTTCAGGGAATATCAAAAGAAGTAAAGAACATAAGAGGAAGCGCCATAAGAGGAAGGGGTGTGGGTATTTTATGACTAGCTCTAGTAACCTTGGCAGTTTGGGGACTTCCACGGATCTCATTGGTTTTATCTGTAAAATTAGAGAGTGCTCTCCAAGGTACCTTCCAGGTGAGAAATGATTACCCCCATTAATTTCATCACCATCACTATCTATCACCTTACCTTCATCATAATTTTTCTGCTTTGCCTCTTGCTGCTTTCAAAACCCTAGTAGTTTACTGCCCTATAACACACGATTGACTTCCTCTGTATTGACCAGAAATTAGGTGGTAGATTAGAGTGTGTGTCTTCTCTTTTAATAGCAATTTTCACAGAAGCTAAATATAATTAAAGTACCCAATTCATTAAATCTTGATTATACCGAACAGTCACTAGGGGCCATGCTAATAGCTAATAGTTGAACAAAAGAATCACTGAAAATTCTCTTTGCTTCTTATGGAGCCACTGAGATGACGACTGTAAAACCAGATCTGCACATTTTTTTTGGAAAGGCTACAAATTTAGCCAACTTTCTTTCAGTTTAATATGTTTCTGTTCTTATGAAGTATTTTCTTTCTGTTTAAAAAAAATCAATATGTAATTGGCTTTCCCAAAAATACTAATATTATAAAAAGATTAATAAGATGCATGTAGAATTTAATTTTATTCTAAATCCACCCATAATGAAAGAGGCATCTGATGCTCTAATTTGTTTATTTCCACATATGTCAGTGGATGTAGATATTTTCTCCAAAGATGCAAGTCACATGCAATTTATCTATACCTGCCCATCCTGTCTATGACCTCCCATAAACCTGCCCAAAGGATAAATTCTTCAAATTCGGTGAACTTTGCATGGCTATCACTTTGACATATCCATTTCTCTCTCTACCTGACTGGCCCATTTTTTTTACTGGTTGTACACCTGTCTAATGATATATGTTACATAATTTTCCCACTTTATCTTTCATCTGAAATGTGTTGTAGCCTGCTCATAGCCACTGCATTTCTCCAGGGCTATTTGGGTGAAGTTCAATGTTCTTCTAAGAGGAGCCACATGGTCACATCTGTATTTAAGGAAATTTAAGGAAAATTACTTTTACAGCAGCATATGGGGTGGATTGATGTGGGAAGAGACTTGAGTCAGAGACTGAGGAGCAGGAATAATCTAGTTTCAAACTGCTGAGGGCTTAAATTTAGGTAGTGGTTAGATGAATGGAGCAAAGGGTCGGATGGGAGAGTTCTGGGAAGATAGAAATGGCAAGATTTGCCCACTGATTGGTTATTACATGGGATGAGGGAGAGTGAGGGATCTAGTGTGCTTCCAAGCTTATGAGACTGGAAGGATGGTGGTACCTTTAACAGTAATAGGGAAGATGGGAAGAAGAAAGGAGTTTTAGGGGGAAAAATAACTTGGACTAGTAGAAAGAATATGAAAATGGAGAAGACTCATTTAATCCATAGATGTTAGGAATTATAAAAGTGGGAGGGAAAAGACAAGGATAGAGGGGATAGAGGAAATAGCAAGAGAATGAGAAGTATTATCCAAATAAAACTGAATTATCATGTTTAGAATCTTAGGAACTGGGAGTCTGACAGTGCCATTAATGGTGATATGAAAGCTGGAATTTAATACTTATGTCTAGGAAAATTTGATGAGTTCAATTTTGGATATATTAAATCAAATGGTCACATTGCCTAAGGCAAACACAATAGATGCAGTCTTTTTTATTACAATTAATATATTTCTTTCCAAGATCATAACTCCAAATTTTAAAGGTTAGCTTCTTGAGACAGCTAAGAGACATAATGGATTGAGCAATCAACTTGGAACTGGAAAATCTTGAGTTTGAAAGATACTGACTGATACATAACTATGAGCTTGTCACTTTGTCTACCTAAATTTCATCATCTGTTAAAAACAGATGTTATATAATAATACTTCATAGGTTATCAAGATAAAATATGATAATATATGTGAGTGTTTTACAAACTACAAAGTACCAAGTAAATGCCAGCTGGGATAATGTCTTGCTATCTGACAAAAACTGCTGAGAACATTAAACATCAATATGGAAGAAATTAGATTTAAATCAACACATCACAAGTTAAACAAAGATTAGCTCCAGATAAATACATATGTTAATTTTAAGAGGTTATATAATAAACAAATTAGAGAAACATAAAAAAGTCTTTCATATCTAAGAGAAGTGAAAAGTAAATGAACAAAAAAGGGACAGAGAGAGTCACAGAAGATCAAATTCATGATTTTCATCATCTAAACTTTATAAAAGGTTTTACATAAATATATCCAACAAAGGTGAGGTTAAAAAGAGAACAATGGAACAGGAAGTTGGGGAGGATCTTTGTAGCAAGTTTCTCCAATAAAGGCCTCATTCTGAAGTATATGAAGAACCAATATAAATTTCTAAAAATTAGAGCCATTCCTCAACTGATAAATAGTCTAAGAATATGAACAGGCAATTCTTAATAGAAGAATCCCAGTCTATCTATAGCTATATGGAAAAAGTGTTCCAAATCATTACTAAATAGAGAAACATAAATCAAAATAATTCTGAAATTCTACCTCACACCCCTTAGATTGGAATAAATAACAAAAAAAGGAAAAATTATAAGTGTTGCCGAGGGACTGTGAGAAAACAAGCACATTGATGTAGTGTTGGTAGACTTGTGAATGGATATTCTGAAAAACAGTTTGGAATTATGCAGAAAAAGTTACTAAACACTTCAGGACATTTAACCAAGATCTACCTCTGCTAAGTCTATGTCCAAGGGAGATCAAAGAAATAGAGAAAGGTCCTTTATGTAAAAAAAAAAGTTCACAGTAAAATCTAGAAACTAACAGGATAGCCATCAATGCAGTAATGATTGAATAATTTGTAATGTATGAATGTGATGGATTATAAAAAAGTGAGGAAATAGATGATTTCAAAGAGTATATAAAGACTTCTATGAAGTTTTGCAAAACAAAGTAAGCAGAAATAGAATAGTTTATATAGTAATAACAAAAACTACAACTAATATTTTCTTAGCATTTTCAGGTATTCAGAGTGCTTTACAAACATTTCATTGGATTCTTATAACAACCCTGAGAAGTTAGTGCTATTATTATTCTCACCCTACAAATGAGGAAACAAGCAAACAGATTAAATGACTTGACTAGGCTTACACAGTAGGTAAAGATAGATTTGAACCCAGGTCTTCCTTCCTCTAAGTGTAATTTTCTATTTGCTGTGTCATCTACCTGCCTACTTAATAAGATCAGTGTTAATTTGGAACACAAGGTTTTACAGGAATGAATGTTGAAAACTATCTTTGCATGCATTTTGAAATATAAATAGTTATTATCATTACTAAAAATAAGATCAATATTATAAAAAATTAACAATTTTTGAAGACATATAAACTGAGGAAGAATCAAATGAACAGAGCCAAGAGAATGATTTACATAATAATAACATTGTGAAAAGGAACAATTAACAAAGTTATAAAAACTATAATTAATAAAATGACCATTCATGATTGCAAAGTTCCAATGATGAAGCACACTATCTATCTCATGACAAAGAAGGATTCAGGATGAAGTTTATATTTTTATACACAGCTAATGAAGGAATTTGTTTTTCTTGACTATTTGTGAGAAAGAATTTCTTTTTCTTTCTTTTTTTGGTAAGGTGAGAACTTGGAGGGAGAGAAATTTCTGCTAATTAAAAAAATTCAGAGTATAGAGAGGTAGGGGCTATTACATGCAGTTTCAGATGAGGTCACTGTAGTGTTTTGCTTAATTTTTTTGCTTAGTTATCACATCTCACAGAGTAAGGAGAATTTGTGAATGTTTGTAGTGTATAAAAATCAATTAAACTTAGATATAAATATATATGCGAGATATTATTATTGTTGCTATGGACAATTTTTGTTAAAGACACTTTTTAAGGGCTTTAGAATTTAGTTATCAGGCATAAATAATGAAAAGAGCCTCTTGGGAAGGAAGAAAAAGCAGTGATTAAGGAAGTAGAGAAGAAAAGGGAACATGATATGTCAAAGAGTAGAAGGATACGAGGAAGACCAAATTATAGAGACATTAAGGAGAGAAAATAATAGGATGTCTCCACTACATATTTGGCTAAAGGGAGAAAGTGGAAGAACTCTGGCCAAAATGAAATGAGGCTCAAAAATTGCCTGCTTTTTTTTTCTGTGTTCCTTTTTAGGATTTCTTCAGTAAGTCTGATCCATTTCTGGAAATCTTCCGCATGAATGATGATGCTACTCAACAGCTTGTACACAGGACTGAGGTAAGAAAGTTCTAGCCACTTTCATGTTGTCTTTTAAAAGGAAAGTTGACCAATTAAGACACAAGGAAGCTCCCTGAACCTTCAGGGGTTCCACAAATGCAATTTAACTCAAGAATACTTTCTAAGTGCCCACCATGTGCCTATCACCATGCCAGGGACTCAGAATATAGAGACAGAAATGAAAATCCCTGTCTACGAGCATATAAAGAGGGAATGGTGGAGAAATGCCATGTATACAGTAAACAAGAGTTTACTAGATGATCTCCAAGGTCTCTTTTGGTCCTGAGTCAATGATCCTTTGATGCTCCAAATCCTATTGGTTAGATTTCAATCTCTTACTATTTTAAGATCACTTGGACTTTTCCTCAGGTGCAGAATTTGGTGGGCATTGAATTTAAAGGGGGCTGACTGTGCTTTCAAGCTTTTAGCAATGTAGTTACAAGAGAATCTAGCATCTAGCTGGAAAGAAGCATTGGAGAAGATAATATATAATTGGATAAGTTAATATAATAACTGGAAGCTAAAGTTGGCAGGCAACGGTGAGCTGATCCCCTCCATTGCTTGTCTTTTCTCTGCCCCAGCCCATACTATGGCCTCCCCAGTTCCAGCTTCAGGCCAATGGCCTGGCAACTCTCTCACCCAAACCCATAAAGGATGACTTTATTTATCTATTTATTCTATTTATCCAAAGCAACATGTGCTCAAGCACAATTCCTTATTACGAATCTGATCAGACTCCTAATTTTGAAGATGACTCTTCTTGATATACCCTGAGTCTTTTCTGGTTTTTATAATGGCCCTTTACGGTCTACCCAGATGCTCCAGACCTCTGATATCTATCCATAATAGGAAGAGTGGTGACCAGGTATTTTCTTTGGGTTAGCCAATAGAAGATTGATAATTTTTTTCACTTCTTGGCTAACTGTCAAATGAATACAAAATCATTCTCATTCACCTGGAGGAATGGAGTTTTTAATTTCAGGCAGAAATTGCTATTGGATTTCCTAAGGTCATAAAGATGATGCCTTCCAACTTTGGGATTATCATGTGATTTATGATTACATCCAATTCCAAAAGAGTTTTCAATAGTGGGCAGTAGATGGCTGGAAATGCAACCTAAACAGAAAGCGGATAAAGGCAAAAAAAAAAAAATGGGGGCTTACTTAGGCAACACCTTCTTCCCCCATCACATTGATTGCCTCTCCTTAGCAAAAATCAGAGGGAAGCTACACAAAGGTACTGTTTTCCTATGGCAATGCATCTGACCAAAGTAAAAGCTGCCCTATGAATCCAAATAATCATAACAAATTGACATATGAAATAATAACAATAACCAATAAATCAACAAATGAAAATTTGAGATCTCATTTTTACATGTATTTACATTTCTTTTCTATTATAAATAATTTTAAAACTACTTATTTAAAATACCTTCTCTGAGAAAACAATTTCTTGCTCTCACTCCCTCATTCTTGCTCTCGCTCCCTCATTCTTTCTCTCGCTCCCTCATTCTTGATCTCACTCTCCATTCTTGCTCTCACTCTCTCTCGCTTTTCTCAATTTGAACTCTGATCGCCTGACTCCAGCCTAATGCTCTGTCCACCACACTGCCCCCAACAATCTCTTTTTAGAATTTCTTTCCCCATCACCCCTAACACAGTTCTAAGTGAGTTCTGCCACTTACTATCCATATAACTTCTCCAAAGTTTGAACTCCCCTACAGTGCTCCGTTTCACTAGCTGTAAAATGAGGCAGTCAGACCACATGAGTCCCTTCCAGGTGCATGACTATGCTACCACGATCTATGTTCCTGGCATGAGAATCTGTTCTGGGATAAATCACACCAATGGCGTAGTTGTCAAGTCCAAGGGGAGTTCGAGATGCAATGACTTGCTCAGGCTCACCTAGTCATTTACTGTCAGAGGTGGGATTTTCTATTTCCTAAAACAAATTTCTTTGACTTGGATAGTTTGATGGCCTTAGAGTTAGGGAAGATCTGAGTTCAGATCCCAGTTCTGATTCTTCTAAGTTGTGTGACAATAGGCCAATTCCTTAGCCTTTTTGACTTTTAGAGTCTCCAACTGCAAAATGGGAATATTAACCACTGTATTAACCTGGCAAGGCTATGTATGATGAAGTTCAAATGAGCTAATATAGGTAAGAACTTGAGCAGATTTTTAAGAGTAATATATTATTGTTATTGGATTATACACAGTGTTACTGAATAAAGTTACTAAGAAGTAACATAGCCTTCTAGACAAAGGGATCCCTTTTCTCTGTAAGAGGCAAAGCTTTTGCTGCCTGGATTTTGGAGAATCCATTTTATTACTGATAATCCTACAAAATTATATGTTATAGAGCTTTAAAAAGACTTAAAGATTACTCTTTATTTCTCAGATAAAAAATTAAGTCTCTGTTAGGCTGAGTTACCCACAGTCACACACCTAAGATTCCATATCCACTATGCATTGGCCAGATAACCAGTCAAACATCTGCCATTCTACTCCCATTTTCTGTTTTCATTACCATCTTCAACCAAGGGTTTATATTAGGAGGGTATTCCTTAAACAATACAGGCAGTACTTGCTAGTCTGGCCCGTTTCCAAGGAATTCTGCCCCTAATGGTCCATCCAATGGACAGTATAAAAGATTTACCACTTCAGCTCTTCATGAAAGGACCCGCCCCTGATGAATGTCCTTTTCATGAGCAATAATGATGCTTCAATGGTTTTTATTTTGAAATGTGCAGATGTCAAGAATTTTCTTTCCTCCCCTCCTTTCTATTCTCAGGTTGTGATGAATAACTTAAGCCCAGCTTGGAAATCATTCAAAGTTTCCGTAAATTCTCTGTGCAGTGGAGACCAGGATCGTCGACTGAAGGTCAGAGATTTTTGTGTATCAGGGAAAAAACAATCCCTTTGTCTAAAATTGTACATTCCCTTTGCCTTTCCCTCATTTCTCTCTTAATTTTCCCATGGCTGCTTGCATACACCATCCACCCCCTGCCCTATGTCTATCTGTATCTTCTCCTTAGAAGAAAAGTTTGCTTTTGACAGAAGAAACCACAGCTGCCTTCTGGGTCATGTATGGAAAAATAGATGTCATCTATTGCAGCAAATTTCATCTTTGCTAGGGAAGGGAAAAAAACTTCCATGATTTTAGGGAAGGGTATAGAAAGGTTTTTCCAGTTAGTGTACTACCTATCTATGGAAGACCTCAGATATGGAAGATCAGGATCAAGATCCTTGGAGATAAATTCGCTCAGAGAATAGCTCCAGCCAGATGCTGCTGAAGTCTTAAGAGCTGTTGGTAGCAGTGATTACAGAGACTGGCCAGCTTGATAAACTGGGTGAATACACATTCCCTGACTAGAGATGGCTCCCCATCCCCTACAAGGGCACCTAAGGCTCTTTCAAACCTCCCCTGTGAGGGAACATGTGGAATTTTGTCTTTTTGTTTGGATGAATTTGTAATCTGATGAAAAAATAGGCTCCTGGTGAGTAGGGATTGTTTCATTCTTTGTATTTATTATCTTAGCACTTAACAGATGCCCAGGCACTTAATAGGTGCCTAATAAGCGCTTATTAATTGATTGACAGTGGCAATGAAATGGATGGATACTATAAGCTTAAAGCAAACATACAGTTCAAATTTGAGACTTTAGTATTGGAAACTGAGGTGCTGGAGATGATGCCCTGACTCTGGAGAATATGGTTTTAAAGCCTATTTATGATGCTTACTACTCACATGAGCTTCGGCAAGCTACTTTCTTCCTCTTGACCTCAGTTCCTCATCGTAAAATAACAAGTTTGGACTAGATAGCAGGAACCATAGAGTCCTGGAACTGGAGTCAGGAACATGAGTTTGAATTAGCTTCAGATACTTACCAACAGTATGACTTTAAACAAGTCACTTAACCATGTCTGCCTCAGTTTCCTCATCTGGAAAATGAGTTGGAAAAAGAAATGGCAAACCTCTCCAGTATCTCTGCCAAGAAAACCCTAAATGACATCATGAAGAGTGACTGAATGACAACAAAATGGAAATAGCAATAGCACTTACCTCACAGGGTTATTGAGAGGACCAAATGAGATAATAACGACAAAGTGCTTCGCACAGTGCCTGGCACATAGTGAGGGCTTTATAAAGATTGTTATCATTATCATTATTATTATCATTATTGGATGATTATTATAGAGGTCGCTTGAAGTCTAGGTCAGGCAGTGTCTTAAAGGGATAGAGTGTCCTTGACTATCTAAGAAAGGGTAAGACATTGTTCTGAGTCTGCAGGAGAGAGAATGATCCCAAAAGAAAGCACATGAAATGTAAAATGTCTTTAGGAGATAAAATAAATCAAGTTTTGAGAGGAAAACAAAAGGTTAGAAGAGAACTTTTATGTGTCTTTGTCTTTGAAATGTTTTGAGGTGAGCTGAGGAAAAAGGCATAGGAAAAGAATAAATTGTTCTGTTGATTTCACGGAATCTCTTACTAATATTCAGGTATTCTGTCAGGTCCCAGGCAGTCCTACATTTATGACTGCAGGGGTAGCTACTCTCCATCTTCAGACCCTTGTCTCCTCTTATTCCAAAATTCATGAAGTATGATATGATACTTGTGAATATGATACTATGAAGTATGATACTTGTAGGTCTCCCTACTTTCCAGCTGTCCCTTCTCCCCTCTATCCTCGCCACTGCCAGAATATCCCACTAAGGTAGATGTTACTCTTCCACTTCAATGACTCCCTAGCCATGGGATGATATGTAATTGCCCTAACCTGACATGGAAGTCTTGCACAGTCTGGTTTCCAATTTCCTTTCTAAAAATACTTCATATTATTCTCTTCAAATACTTTGTTCCATTCAAACAAATTTCCCAAATTTGATGTGATATCTGCCATCTTGGTGCAGTCATCCAATGGTCCTTTGTGCCAGAGATACTCTCCTCTCCCCCAATTCAGCAAACTCTTTATTGTCCTTCAAGGCTCACTTTTGCTTCCATAGCTGCTTCATGAAGCTTTCCTTGATCCCTGATCCCATCCCCATCCCCCTTGTCAATCATCTCTCCTTCCTCAAATTACTTGGAATTATATTTATCTACAACGAGGTAGAGCCATAGTGCATAGAGCCTCAGATCTAGAGTCCAGAAGACTGGTCTTCCTGAGTTCAAATCTCATCTCAGATACTTCCTAGCTGTGTGACTCTGGGCAAATCACTTTACCCTGTTTGCCTCAGTTTCTTCATCTACAAAATTAATTAAAGAAGGAAATGACAAATGATTATCTTTGCCGTGACTCCAAATGGGGTCATGAAGAGCTGGACGGGATTGAAAACCGATTGAACAATAATCAACAAATATTTATCTGGGCTTATATTGGGTCTTAAACCTATATACCATGTCTTTGACACCCAAGTAGAAGTAATATTTTCCCCCTGAAGCAATTGGGGTTAAGTGACTTGCCCAGGGTCACACAGCTAGGAAGTGTTAAGTGTCTGAGGCCAGATTTGAACTCAGGTCCTCCTGGCTTCAGGGCTCTATCTACTGTACCACCTAGCTGCTCCTAGAGGTAATCTTAAAGGTAGGGGATATTTTGTTCCTGTCTTTGTATTAATAATTCTAGCACATATTCTTCCATTCAACCAGCATTTATTAAGCAACTGCTATGTGCCAGGCACTCACAGTGTTAGATACTGTACATGAAAAGACAAAAATAAAAATAAAAATTTCCCTACCCTCAAGAAGCTTACATTCTACTAAGCAGATACAATGTATACATAAATATAAAATAAATTCAGAGTCATTTCAAGAGATAGGAACCTAATTTGTACACAGAAAAATAAATATTACTAGGAAAAAACCCAAGAGACTTCCTGTAGGAGAGAGCCCCTGAGCTGTGCTCTGAAGGATGTTAGGGATTCTTAGCAAAGAGATGAGAAGAGAAAGAAATCCAGACATGGGGTATAATCTATGCAAAACATTATATACAGAAAGCAAGCAATAGTCCAATTAATTTGTAGAGTATGTTATGTGAAGGGAAATAATATAAAATCATCCTAAAAGGGAAGTCATTACATGCCAGGGTAAGGGGTTTGAATTTTATTTTCAAGGCAACAGGGGCAGTGAAAATTCAGGAATATGGAAGTCACATTTGTATTTGTTTTTGTTTTAGAAATATCAACTTGTCAGGTATAGGGAGAATAGATTGAAAAGGGGAGAGAGCAGAGAACAAAGAAAAGCAATTCAGAAATTGTTAGCAGCTAGGTGGTACAATGGATAAGATGCTGGACCTGGAGTCAGGAAGATGACTTACCAGCTGTGTGACCTCTGATTGGGTCACTTTGTCTGCGTCAGTTTCCTCACCTATGAAATAGGGATAATAAGAACATTTACCTCCTAGGATTATTTGGAAGATAAAATGAAATGATATTTGTAAAGAATTAAATGCTAATTGTATAAATGGCAGCTATTGTTGCAGTAGTCTATATGAGAATCAGTAAAGGCTTAAACTGGGGTAGTGGCTATCTGAGTACAGAGAAAGGGAAATTAAGCAATAAAGGCCTAA
>JAJPUD010008343.1:70944-86598 GCA_023553655.1 Myrmecobius fasciatus
TGGCTATCTGAGTACAGAGAAAGGGAAATTAAGCAATAAAGGCCTAAACTGGAATAGTGAGAAAGGGAAATTAAGCAATAAAGGCTTAAACTGGGGTATTGGCTATCTGAATAGAGAGAAAGGGAAATGAAGCGATAAAGGTCTAAATTGGGGTAGTGGCTATCTGAGTAGAGAGGGAAATTTGCAAGAGATTTTGTAGAGGTCAAATCAATGAGACTAAATAACTGGGCATGGAAGGTAAGAAAAAGAAGAAACTCAAGGATGCCTCTGAGGTCATGGCGATGGTATGTTTTCTGTATGATATCTTATATTTCACTTCATGTAAACCTAGTCTTCTTTTGCCACTCATCTATTGTTCCATTAGAATTTGGATCATCTTTAATTTTGACTCTTTGGAAATTGTGGTGTTCCATGGCTGACTGGCAGAATATTGATGGTAAAAGATGGTGTCAGGAAACAGTTGAAAATATTTGAAAACTTCTCATTTTTCCAGATGCAATATACTCTGCTCTCTTTTTCTTATAGGGTATTGGATCTGGTTTTCTCTCTATTTGTCACATCTATTCAAAGATATATTTACTGACGAATTGATTCAGTGGGCTGCCCATCTAACTAGTCAATAGACATTCTCCATCCAGTTTCAACATAGGAGATAGGAAAAGTACTTGAATGGTATCTGTGTATTTCTTCCATGAACTCCATTGGTAAAAGTTCCAGGGTTACATTTCCCTTACAACCAAAAAGCTGTTAATGTTTTCCCCTAAAATTCAATGTAAATCCCAACATTTAAGCCCATCCCTGCTCGCTGTTTCCTTAGTGAAGTGAAATGACTTATGTATCACTCTTTCTACAAATTATGTTAATGTGATTGAAGTCTGCTCTTTGAACATCTTTTCTCCCTGTCTCCATCATATAACAAAGATTGGAAGAACAGGGTTCTAGTCCCATTCTGCCACTAACCAGCCTCAAGGTCTTGGATCAGTCATTTCCAATTCCATTCAGGAAACATTTGTTAGGCATCTACTATGTGACATGCACTGTGCTAAGTGCTGGAGATGCAAAAAGAGGCAAAAGACTGCCCCTGCCACTAATTTCCCTTTTCTAATCCTTTGCTTCAACAATAAGGCTGCATCTACTTTGAGACAGATGTTCTTAGTCTATTGTATATATAAAAAGTATAAGATAATAAAAATGGTTCAGATTATCCAGAAATATTTTCTCATCTGTAAAATGAAAAGATTGTACTAAGTAGCTTTGATAGTCCTTTCCAGTTCTAATATTATATGAAATAATATATGTAAAGCATTTTGTAAGCCTCAGAGTGCTATTAAACTGGGTTATTATTATTAAATGTCATTATCATTACTAGGATCTTTAATCCCAGGAATATTACACATACCACACCACTATTTCTATCTCCCCACCCATACAGATTTCTCTTCTCCCAACTAATTCAGTCCATTGACCCTTTAATTACAGGATGGCCATTATGGATGACCTCTTGTCAAGTCTGTTGCAATGGAGATTCCTTATAATCTCCAAAATTCTATGATTATTTTCTAAGTCTTCATCATATTCTTCTTTACTCAAGATCTCAGCAACACTGAGTATAGAGTCATGACAACATCACCATTCAATTCAGAGGATACTCACTATGGGTAGGGCACCCTGTGGGTTTCTGGGGGCACAAAGGCAGATAAGACATAGACATTTCATTTAAAGAACTTAAAATTAGAGAATAAGAAAGAACCATATTATCTTTTATTCTGGGAAGAATGGGATCGGTACAGAGGAAAAGTTGGAGTACTATGCCATGAGAAATTTGAAGCAGGTGAATGAGATCACTTTCAGTTGTGCCTGTGGAAGGGGGAAAAGGAGAAAAATATTGGTGCCAGAGAAGAAGCATCTAAGTCAGGCTTTGAAAGAAGGCTTTGCTTGCAGGCCCTTGTATGTTCATCCCAGAATTCTGCTTGCTTTTCTAGACTCCAACACACTGTTGATTCATTGGCAATTTATATCCTACTGGAAGATACCAGAAGGCTCCTAAAAAGCTAAGACACCTCTGAGCCATATCTATGCAATTTATCCACTTTTTCTCTTGTGGATGTGGGCAATAGAGCTCCATCCCATTTTAAACCTTCAGGGAGCTCCAGGATGGCATCATTAACTCTAATTGAGCTCAAAGTCTTCTTTTTTAAAAAAAAATATAAATTTAATTTTGATTTCCATTGATAAGATCTAAAATTGAAGAAAGGAAAATAAAGCAAGCATAAAAGCGGGGGGGGGAAGCAAAGTACTATAAATGAATATGCCCTTCTATTATCTCCATTCTTTACCAATCAGAAATCCTGCCCCAAGACATAATATGTAAAATTTAACATGGTAGTGGTCATATCTTGTTTTCCCCATCTTTTTTGGCTTCCTTGAATCTCTATAACATGAATGTGATGTTATTTTCTTCAGTTAACGTATATACTTTTAAGAAATTGTTCGTTGCCTCAATTTCCACATTAAACTCTATTAGGTATAAATATAAATTGAAGAACAGGAATATAAAGTTAATCTCTTATGTTCAATATTAGTGGAAGCATGAGGGACTTAAAGTTCCTGGAAACCAAATTTAGCTGTCTGTTGTACCTTCATAATTGTCATCTATTTTATCATTGGAAAAAGAATAAAAAGAGTCATAATCTTGCTAGCTTATTTTTTTGAAATCTGTTTGTTTTAAAGTGTTTTGATGCAATCTTTCCACAGTCAAGATGGTGCTTATAGTTTGCTGCCCATCATCTGAAAAGCTCACTCAGTCGAAGCATCTTGTAATTACTTGTGCACGTATATAGGCGTCATTGCCTAGACTCTTGACTCTACTTTAGCAAGGAACACCAATCCCTGTAGTCTCTCTCTATAGAAATTCAATAACCAGTGCTATAAGCATAAAGAAGCAAGAATTTATTTAAAGAGAGCTCATATGCTCATGGATAGGAGCCTCTGAGTTTAGATGTGCAATATATATTCTTCAGACACAAACAGTATCTGCATAAGCAAATTAAAGTGAGGGAAATATATGCAATTATCTGCTGAATTGTGACCTTTTTAACTTGATTAAATCCATAGGGATGGCCAAATCCAATATCTGATTCTATATTCTCTGGGACTGGCTTGAAATGCTGTCAAATGAGAAGCACTTGGAAAGGACTAATGATATTTTACCTGGGAAGAGGAGATTGATTTGGAGTGGGAGGGAAGGGGATGTAATCAGGGTTAGGACATGATAGATGCCTTCAGTAATTGAAGGCTTCTCACTGTATGAAAATCTCTGTTGGTGAGGGAATCATGCAATGTCTATTGATGGAAACTTTCAATCTCTTCATTTACAAATGGGGAAACTGAGTGCTCTATCAAATTATGGAAATAGAAAGAACATACCTACTATCAAAGAGCTTCTGATCTATGAAGTGACCCAGACTCTATCAAAACTCATACAGTTATATCAAGCAAACATGAACTCCAACCAGCCAAAATTCTGCAGTTCAGTAGACAAACTCTTATACGATCAGCTACCTGATCAGTCTAAAAAACTTTCTCCAGTTAACCATCCTATTGCCATATTAGGTGACCATTGTAGAAAAGGATATGAGATGGGTAGATAAGTAATAGCACAGTATGAGGCCAAAGTATGTGGTAAGAGACACCCCCCCAGGACCTTAGCAGACATTGGGGCACTTGACCTGGATTCAGAAAGAACTGGATTCAGTTTCTACCCACTGTGTGATTCAGTTCTCACTTAACTGCTATGAGCTTCAGTTTCCTTATCTGTAAAATGGGGGTATTGGATTTGATGACTTGTAAGATCCTTCCAGCTCTAAATCTATGATTCTATGTGGTTTGGTCTGACTCTACTATCTTGCACTGGTTTCAATATGGATCACTGAGAATATTAATTAACATGAAATCTCTTTGAAAAAATAAATGTACATGTATTCACTGAAAGTAGCACTGCAGGGGCAGCTAGGTGGTGCAGTGAATAGAGCACCAGCCCTGAAGTCAGGAAGATCTGAGTTCAAATCTGGTGTCAGACACTTCCTAGCTGTGTGACCTTGGGCAAGTCACTTAACCCCAACTGCCTCAGGCAAAAAAAGGAAGAAAGTAGCACTGCTTATAAGCCATATTCAGATTTTATGCATTCTAATTTTAGGATGAAAATACAAACTACATTCAAACCAAAAAGGAATTTGATCATAGGGAAGCCATTTAGCATGTTAATTTTGCACCTATCCAATGATAAGACTCCATCGGGCTCCATGCTTTGAAATCCCCTGAAGGAAAACCCTGAATAACCATTTCCCAATAACCCAATATGATGTAGTAGGTTGTGAACTTGAGAATCAGAAGCCCTGCCATTGAATCCTGTCTTAGACTCTTAACAACTATCTGCTTGGGAATGAGTCTCAGAGTTTCTTTTTTTTTTTAATTTTTTTTCTCTTAGAGTATCTTAATCTGAAGATTAGACCGTAAACTCCTATATCAGAATGTAAACTCATTAAGGGCAGGGCTATCTGTCTTCCATCTCTGTATCCCCAATGCCTAGCACAGTTTCTCAATGGATGCTTATTGATTAATTGATTAAGCCTCTGTTTTCTCATCTGTAAAATGGGAATGAGAATATGAGAAACCTCACAGAATTGATGTGACTCGAGTACCTTGTCTGCTTTAAAGAGCTAAAGAGTCCTATGTCAGCACCAGACTTGGAGCTGGGAAAAACCTGCTTTGGAGTACTCCCATTGAAATTTGCTAAATAATTCACCTAACAAGCCAAGGTTCCCTCAGCTGTGAAATGACAGCGATCATCATCATTGTTATCATCATCATTGTCATGATCACTGTGATTTTGTTGGTGTTTTGTTGTTATAGCTAGCATTTATATAGGGCTTTCAGGTTTGCAAAGTGTTTTCCATATCATCTCATTTGAAATGAGGATAATAACACTCTCTTGCAAGGCGGTTGTCTCAAAGGAGATAATACATGTAAAGTGCTTTGGACATCTTAAAAGGTTATGTTAACGTAAGCTATTTTACAAGTGCAATCTATCATCATTTGGGGAGACTGTAAGCACTCTTTTAGGAGTGAAGGAGGCTGGGAACTTACCTTGTCACTGAAGTAAGCCTCAAACACTGAGGAATGACATATGCAGGTGTTGTTTCTTTTATTAGATTGTAAGCTTCTAGAGGGGAGGGACTTGATGTCCCCGGTGCTCAGCATATTGAATAAATACTTAATGATTGATCTCTGCCAAGATTAGTCATGTTCCCTAAGATTGTGACCCTCTGGGATTTAGTTTATTTTCACTTTAGACTCCTGGTCAGAAATCTGGAGCAGCTGAGCAAATAACAAAATAATTTTTAAAAACAAATAATAAAAATGAGACTGCAGCGTCAGGGGAGCTCTGAATGATGAAGTGAGCCGATTATTATAAGCAGGGGATTGGACATATCTTCGTTTAGCTCCCTGGCATGATTCAAAGCAATGGCACTGCCTCCTTGGCCCAGCAGTGCCTCATGCCATTCAGGAGCACATTTGCTCAATGTTGGTTTCCATTAGTTGTTTTAAATGTCAGCAGCTCCATCATATGTTGTACTGACTTATTAGCATTAGCAGCTGGGGAAGAAGGTGATCTGAAAATCTCTGTTCTCTGTTTCTGAAGATGTGGCTTTAAAATGGTCTAGTTGGTGTTTTGCCAGATGAGACCAGGTGTTTCATTCTGCTCCCTGATGTTTGCATTCTCAAGGTCTACACTACCTATTGCTTTTGGGGCATCTGGCTACTCCCTTATACAGTCAGACATTGTAGTAAAGCAGAGAATCTGCAGCCACTGAAAGTCCTTTTTAGGGAGTCCTTGGAAGAGGATTAAAAGGGAAGAAAAGAAGAAAGGGAGGAAGGAAAGAAGAAAGGGAGGAAGGAAAGAAGAAAGGAAGGAAGGAAAGAAGAAAGAAAAGAAGGAAAGAAGAAAGGAAAGGAAAAAAAGAAGGAAGTAAAGAAAGAAGGAAGGAATGAAGGAAGGGAAGAAGAAGGAAAGAAGGAAAAGAGAAGGAAGGAAGCATGGAAAGAATGAAAAGGGGTTGAGGGAAGAAAGGAAGGAAGAAAAGGAAGAAAGAAAAAAGGGAGGAAGGGAGAAAAAGGGAAACAGAGACAGAGAGAGAATTTTTAATTCCAGAAGGAAACTGATCCTTCATAATTCTCTTCTTTAGAATTGTTCCTATAACTGACTTATCTTTTCTTCTTCCCAGGCAATTAAAGGGTTGGCCAAACATTATTGCTGCTGACCATCCAGCATGTCTGGTTGCATTAGTACTTAAAACTCATCATGGCAGCTCTCCCATGATAGAGTTAAAAACACTAATGGGTTTGTCAGAATGTGTTATACACAGTTCATTGCACCAGCTTTCCTCCTGGCCTTCTTCAGATGATTTCTTGGGTTGGGCTCACCCCTGGCTACTTTCAAGGATGGAATTGACTCCTGAAGGTTTAGATGAGGGAAGAACCATATCAATAGGCCTTGACTTATGGCTAGTGCATATGTGACCCAAAAGAAATCAAGTGATGATCCCTCAGCAAACATTTTTAGCTGTCAAACTGTTTTTTTAAGGGCATTGCATTCAGCTGCTGCTAAGTGACTCAAAGTAATCTGGCTCATATAGTAGAAGGAGCCCTGGGACTGATTCCAGAAGAACTTGGGTTCAAATTCTGGCTCTGGGGGACTGTTAACCAATTTTTCTCTGATACTTCCTTTTCTCATTTACACTTGAAGAGACACACTGCATTTCCTCTTCAGACCCAATAATCACAAGACCTTTTTTTAGAAAGAACATGAATTTAAGTTCTGAGCCCTCACACAAATCATTTGGGAAGGACTCTCTAAGATACCCTTAGTTAAGTGCCAGTTAAACCCCTCCAGGATAAGGGATTCTGTTTGGGGAGGGGAAGTATGTTATATGCAGGGACTTTGGGGGCAGTATAGGGGATGAGGGAGGAGCAGCAGACACTGGACCTGTGATTTTACAAGTCTTGTCACTGCTCCACCATTCAGTCTCAGAATTGGGTCAGAACAACCTGCTCCCAGACATACAACCAGCATATCTTAGAGATGAGCCTTGAACTTAGATTTTTCTGACTCTGAGGTCAGCTCCTGTTACAACTTGCCACAAAGATAAGAAAAAGGAGATGGCTGACAGAGTTCTGACTTTAATTTTCTTACTTTAGCTTTTTATACTTTTCCCACGAAAACCAAAAGTTCCTTGAATTGTTGGCCTTCAATGGGAACACAATCCCAGAATCTCAGAGTAGATGGGACCCCGGGGGCCACTGAGTCCAATAAGTAGAGGACTCCCACAAATCCCAAGAAGGCTTAGTGAGGGAAAATATCATCAAGTATCATATCACATCAGAAATTTATACCAATCTGCAAACAACTTTCAGTGAATTCTTTAAACGGTTGCAATGATACAGCCTGAAGCCAATATTGTGACTTCCAGGTCACTCTCTTGAGGCTCCTTTGGCTACCTGGCCCCCAAACATCTGAGGAGGTGAAAATCACATCTCTGCTATTGTTTTTTTGAATGTTGGAAACATCAGAAATGCTGTGAGAGAATGGATATTACAAGTTTGGTGTTAATGTAATGATAATGGGAAGAGGTCACTTTATATCTATTTTTAAAACCTAATTATAGGAAGAATTTCATAATTGAAAGCCTCCCTGCCCACATCAGGGGGCACCTTATTTTGCAAAGGACAAATCACCCACTGAGAGAGTTTGAGTCCTTTTGCTTCAGTTTCCTCAGCTTCTCAGAATTGTTGTATAGATCAAATGTGATAATATTTGTAAGATAATAAGTGTAAGACCCTTAGCACAGTGATGGACATGTAGTAGGTACTATATAAATGTTTATTCCCCTTCCCTTATTGCCACACCTTCCTTCAGAAAAGAAAATAATGTCATTATTTTAAATTATTTACATATTATTTAAACTAAAGAAGCTTCCATATTTTCCTTTCATGCTAAGTAAGAGTTGAGTTGTCTTCAAATATTTGAAGGGGGAAATATTTGAGGGAAAGGGGGATCATAAGGACTATTTTGTTAGGAATATTTAGCTAAGAACTCTTGGACCCAGAATAAACCAAGTCTAGACTAATATATGCAGAAATAGAGCACATTTGGAAAGCATTTGTTTGAGGTTCAGAATGTCACTGTTTTCTTGGAGCAGTCTTGTTCTTCTTAGACCTGGAACATTCTTAACCTGAGATCCATGGACCCCCAGTGAGTCTATGGGTAGATTTCAGAGAGTCCATGAACTTTGACTAGAAAAAAAAATGAATCTTTATTTTCATTAGGTTCTAAGTGAAACATAACATTTATTTCAATTATGAAATTTAAAAAATAAAAAAAATATATTCTGAGAACTAATCTGTAGGCCACACTTGATCTTTGCCATTAAAAAAGACTCCCTGTTATAGAGAACAGAACCAATGGTTGGAAGTTCCAGAGAGGTAGATTTTGATTCAATATAAGGAGGCATTTCTTTGTAATTAGGCATCTGAAAGAGAAAAGACCTTTTACAGGAGGTAATGAGTTCATTGGAAGTCTTTGAGAGGAATCTGGAAATTATACTCAAGATTTTTGCTAAGATTCAGGTCAGACTAAAAGATTCTGTGGTCCCTTCAGACTTTGGGGTTTTAAAACTGACTGCCATTTTGTGATCTTTGGATGATCTTTGGGAGAAAAGCTAGTTACTATCAACCATATAATAACTTTCATCAATCAATCATAATTTCAATATTTAGCATGTGCCAAACACTGTATTAAGCATTAGGTATACAAATATAAATCCAGATAATTGTTACTGCTGGAAAACTCACATTCTACTTGAGAAAGGCATATATATATATATTTGGAATTCAGCTATAAGCGTGGCAGGGAGGATTTGTGAAACTAGTGTTCTATTAAGGGAGATAACATGTCCATATATATATATATATATACATACATATATACGGACATAGTTATATACATATCTGTATTTGTGTGAAATTTTTTTTAAAAAATGTAAGGCTGTTTTGAGGGGGGAAGCAAGTGGGATTGGATAGGGAAAAACAGGATCAGGAAAGGACTCTTGAAAAAATGCAGTGCTCAATTAGAATTCTTAGGCTCTTTCAAAACTCAAACAGGACATCTAGATGGCATCATAGTGCATAGAGCACCAAGCCTGAAATCAAGAAAACTCATTTTCCTGAATTCAAATCCAGCTTCTCATACCTAATATCTGTGTGAACTTGGATAAATCACTTAATTCTGTTTGCTGCTGTTCCTCATGTGTAAAATGAGCTGAGGAAGGAAATGACAAACCATTCCAGTACCCCATGAAAATCCTAAATGAGGTTATGAAGAGTTGGACTTGACCGAACTAACTGAATAAAGGAATTCTAATAAAGGTGGAGGTGAGAGGAGAGTACATTCAGAAGGGAGATACTACCCGAGACTGATAGCACTTTCCTTCCTTTTTTCAGGTTAAATTGGGCCATTTGCTTTTATTTTTCCTTGGAGATATTAAGCTATGTTCCGATTATTTTTCTGTAAAAGTAGCTGTTTATTTGGAGTGTCTGTGCAGAGCCCAGTCTTTGAAAGAAATGATTCCCCAAACACTTTGTGACATTTTGTGGATAGCTCTTTATTGAACAAAGCATCGGCCACCTCCTTTTACCTTCTTTATTTTCCCTTTTCCTCTCTGCCCACTATGTAATCAAGAGGTATAGAAGAATTTGATACTTAATGCCTTCTCTGCTTCTCTGAGTGTTGATTACAAGGATCCAAGCTGGGCTAAGACTTGGGTTCCTCTGTCATTAATTGTGTCAAGCCCCAGAATTCTCCATCCAGGGGATCCAGAAGTTTACAAAGCATGATGGCAACTCTCCAAGAATATAGATGCAGCCTGTTCTATGTTGAAATAGTGTATTCTGGGTATAGTGTATACTATTTCCAAATAAAGAATTAGTCCATAAAAACAGACCTCAAAGTGGGGTTTCTTCCTTGATTCAGGTGAACCCACCAATGCCACACTAAAAGAGAAAGACTCGGGCCATACAAATTGAGTATTCGGTTTGGGTTCAGAATACTCAGTTTTCTTGGAGCAGAGTTTGCTTTCAGATGGACTAACAACTCTGCAAATATAATCCTCAGGAATGGCATTTTTCAAATTAACCATGCTTATTTATTCTATTTATAACCTCAAAGACATTTTGCTTCCATACAGATAAATTAAGTTTTAAAATGCAATCAAAATCCAGAGAAATGTTCACAGTGAGGGAGGTGTGTATATACATATACATATATATATATATATTTATAATTATTGTTGTTATTTTGATGATGATGATGATGATGATTATGATAAAGAGACTGTGGCTTGAGCCTGGTATAAAGAAGGGGAAAGAACTTATAAAGGTTCTTTTCCCTTTTTATGGCATGAACCCCCATTAGATGATAAGTTCCTTGGGGGCAGGAAACTAGCTTTTGCCTCTTTTATATCCTTATTACTTAGCACAGTGCCTCACATATAGTAGGCACATAATAAATCTTTATTGACTGACTGATTGACCATGGGCTTATTGCCCACTCATCAAAGGGTGTTTTAAATGCAAAGAATAAAACACAAAATTCTTTTACAAAGAAAACCAATTTTATCAAAATAAAGATACATTTTCTTAAAATGAATCCAAGTTCATGGGTGCCTCGATATCTATCCACAGAACCTTTGGGCATCGCAGGGCAAGAGTTATAAAAGATTTTGTATAAGATCCACTTAAAAGTGTGGGAAGTGGAATGTTTCTCCAGTGATTCCTTTCCTTCAGTGACATAATAGAATTATTACATCTGGAGATCAGAACTTTGCTGATCTCCATGTGAGATGATGGTAATGACATTTAAGAGGTCTAGGGGACTGGCTGAACTCAAAGAAATAAATACTGAAGACACTGATGCTGAAGGCAAAACCAGTTTAAGGCATTGAGGGATTGGTTGTTTGTAAGATGGTTTCAGGGCAGCTGCAGGTGCCATGTGCATAAAACGTCGAGGTTGGAATCAAGAAAACTCTTCTTTATGGGTTCAAATCTGGTCTCAGACACTTATTAGCTATGTGATCCTGATCAAGTTACTTAAATCTGGTCCAGTGTTCTCATCTTTAAAATGAGCTGGAGAGGGAAATGGCAAGCCACTGAAGTATCTCTGCTAAGAAAACTCAAAATGGGATCACAAAGAATCGAACATAACTGAAATGATTGAACAACAACAATTAAAAGCAAGGAGAATGAAAAAGACTAGAAGAGAGTACAGAAGGTATCTGTAGTCTAATTCAGAAGGCTAAGTTCCTTAAGAGTTTTCTGAAAGAGATTTTAGAAAGCATCCAATTCATCTCACTGATTTTACAATTGAAGAAGATCTTGGATTCTGGAGTCAGAAAGCTCACATTCAAATCCTGCCTCTGACAAAAATTTTCCACCGTCCAGTTTCTCCATTTGTAAAATGAAGGTGTTAGACTCTGATTTTTTTTTTTTTTTTTTTGCTGAGGCAATTGGGGTTAAGTGACTTGCCCAGGGTCACACAGCTAGGAAGTGTGAAGTGTCTGAGACCAGATTTGAACTCAGGTCCTCCTGACTTCAGGGCTGGTGCTATATCCACTGGGCCAACTAGCTGCCCCCAGACTCTGATTTTTGAGATTCTTTTCAGTTTTAAATCTATGATGTTGGGAACGGCAGCAAGTGATGAAGTGACTTGGAAATAAGTCATTCAAATTCGAGGAATTGGATTGAGCTGGGATGCTTTGCCACATGGGTGACCTAAATGAATTAACCTCCCTCAGCATCAGTTTCCTTATTTGTAATATGAGGGGCTTGAGCTAGATAGTCTAGAGGTCCATTCCAGCTTCAGTTGTCTAATTCAATGACAACTCCAAATGGCCCAGGAAGCAAAGAGGAAAGCTTGGATTGGGACTCTTGATTCTCTCTTTCTAACACTAGCCTGCTTTTCACTTTACTCTTCTGTCTCAGCTACAACGAAACTATTCTCTCCAGCTTCTCTCCCATCACAGCTGATGTCTTTCTCATAGATGGTATTCTGAATTTTAATACTTTATTCTTGAGTTGGGTGGGTAATTTTCAAGCAGTTTACCAGCTTGCCAACATGCAGGGCATATGTAATATTCCACTCTTGACCGAAAAGTATTTTCCTCAGCTTTGAAACATTAAACTTCCTGCTTAAGAAATGCGAACGACACCTGTGTCTCCCTGTTACTTACACATGACAAAGAAAACAGCAATGGTGCAATCCATCGGGGACCGTGAAGATACTGGCCTGGAGATCCCCAAATGGTGGCTGAAATTAATGGAGCTTGGAGTCTGGAGAGGCAATTTGCCACGACTCTTCACTTATTTCACTTTGATTGGCTAAAAGCTGAGCAATGTGCCCCAAGCTTCTGCTCCTTGCAAATCAATTTTTCATATGGCAGGCCTTTCCTGTGTCCAGATCTCAGCAATTTAAGCTTTGCCAGAGAGATCTGAGAAGAGAGAGAATTGATAAAATAAATGAATTCAGAGCTAACTGCTTATCTGTTCCCCCCCCACCTCCCTTTTCTTCTCTTGTGGATGAAAAGCACAGCCTACAGTCATGCTGAATTCTAAGGTACTCATCAAAGTTGGGTGAGGTTTGTGAAGGCATTTGGTCAGTAACAGGTGAAAAGAAGTTGGAAGAGAGGATTTTTTTGAAGTCTTCAAATTATTTTGTAGTAATACCAGATATAGGAACAGTGGATTGTTCAAGACAAAACTGTTTCCTTTTTATGTTTCTATCCGTGATTCTGAGAATGCTGCAGGTGCTTAATAAGATCTGGAAGAAACATTAGTAGCCATATAAGCCAATTATCTCATTTCACAAATGAGAAAACTGAGATCCAGAGACTTGACCAAGGTCACATTGGGAGTAAGTGGAATTTTAATCATATTCCTAGTGATTCCAGAGCCAATATTCTTTCTATCATGCCATGATACCTCTATATGTTTGATGGAAGGAGGTGAAAAAGAGAGAGACAGAGACAGACAGAGAGAGAGATGGAGGGAGGGAGGAAAAAAAGGAGGGAAAAAAGAAGGCAGGATTCTCAACTAGGAGTTCCCTATACCAATGAAATCACTGATTCTCACATCCTCTTCCCCAAAAGTGTTATGTCATCCTGTTATCATTATTATTCCTCTACCCATCTGCCTTACCCTGATTCTCTTAGCACCTCTGTCCAGTGCTGAATATAGAGAATTCCCTCTCATCAAATTAATGGGCCATAAAAGTGTTCTGGCCACACTGGTAGTACTGAGGCAAAATTCCTGAGCAGATGTTCATTAAATATAATTGCCACTAACAGATGATGTGAAAGGTATTCTCCAACTTCTGCAGGAACCAGTGTTAATCAAAGAGCCTGTTTCTGACTTCTCATTTTAATGATTTGCCATCAGACCAAAATATTGAAGGCATGGCTGATTGGTACTCAACTCCCATTTTAGGAGAGGATATACAAACAGTTGGATGGCTTCAAAATGCATTTTCCTTGTAGGCCCTCTCTGAGATAAAGGAGGGGTCTCCCAGCAGAGTTCCTACTGTACCTAAATCGTTGCCCAGTCCCTTTGCTCCACTCTTCCACATACAAACTTGCCTATCCATGCAGTGTCATTATTGGCTTAAGTAGAAAAAGGTTTGGAGAGCCAAAGGCTTGTTGTTAGTGTCAGCCTTCAAAAACCCCTAGGATTATACCATAGCCAGGGCTAAACATAAGGAGATAGCTTTAAAGCTCTAGAGAAAGGTTGGGGGTTCCATATTAGGAAAACTGCATGGAAAGCTTAGGGAAACTCCTTCAAAAGCTTTCATAATTATATTCCCATTGGGATAATTTATGGAAGGTACAGCCTAGCAACTGAGTTGAAACTAGAGTGGGGTGACTGGGACTCTGCCCTGAAATGCTGAATTTAGAGGATGTTGATAGCATTTGCTATCTGGGCTAGAAAAAAAAAACAGAATTTAGCACTTTGTAAGCAAGATCAATTATTTAAATATTGGAAGCTACCAGATAGCAGATGTGTTCTTCCTCCACCTTCCCTGTTTTCCTCCCCTCCCCAATCCACTCGACCTCATTTAAGGATATCCTTCATGATCTACCCTAGTTGATGTTTGTCATAATTGCCCTGGACATGAAAATTCCTAGTTACAACTCTGCCGACTTTTCAAAACCCCACAGCTGAGTGCCTAGGATTCTGTGAAATACAATCAGTCAGACCGTTTTCTAAAACAATTTTGGTCTAACTCATTTATTCAATCCTTGGAAGCAAAGCTTGCAAATAAAAACTGAAAAATTATCTAGTATAGATAATTTTTCTCCCCTTTCACTCTAGACACATATACCCATGCGGGTTATTTAGCACCTCTTTATATAGAAAAGTCACGGTCCGACATGAAGTTTTATGGTTCTGAGATCATTCCCAAGTACATAAGGAATCCCCTTGAAGTCTTGGGATTCTGATTTTGCCCTCTTCTAGAAATATTTCACATGGGAGGTTAAATTTGACAAGAAAGCAATTATGAAGCATCCAGTTAGACTTCAGAAAGAGTAGAAATATATTATTCTCATATTCTGCACAGCAGATTTCCATGGGTTAGTACCTCAGGATGTATGTCACCATCCCCATTCCCACCAATAACCTCTGATTTTTCTCTAGGCAGGAAAATTTGAGGGTTAGGGAATATATATCTCAGTAGTGTGTGTGTGTGTATGTGTGCATACATGTGTATATATATATATATATTTATAAATATAAATATGTATATTTATAAAGATATATTAGTCAGAGACTTCTTGAATTCATTCCTTATAACAAGGGAACCCTGGGGCCAGCCATAGCCCAGGCTTATCCCCTTGGCATAAATTCAGAATCAGTGTGTAAAAGTATGAAAATCAAGTACCACCATGGTAGTCAGCTCTTAGTTGAACAGTGATTTATAATTTGGGGTCAAACTCAAACAGAGGTCACACAAGTCTACGTAAGGATCCCTGTGGACTTCACATTGATTTAGAAAACCACATATTTATATATTATAGTTTTATTTTGTTCAGTGTTTCCCAGTTTACAAATTAGTCTGGTTCTGTCACTCTGGGGATGTTTGATACCTCTGATTTACAGATAAAAAGTCAAATTTCCTTGTAGAGATTTCCCAGAAAGTCATTGGCTGTTGCCCATGTGCTTCATGGGAAACTAATTTCATTGCAAATATTTTAAAAAACACAAATTGAGATAATATCATAAAAAATAAAGCCAAAGTCAACAGAGCAGGGACAATGGGATGATGCATAAAAAGGAGAGAACTAGCAAGAGTTAGAATGGAAGGTAGAGAACAAGTCAAGAGTAGAACCCATGATAAATAGGGAGCTCTCTCCTTTCACAGATTCAACATCTTACTGTAGCAAGTAAGACAACATTGGGTATATATGCCTTAACTACATTATTCATCTGTAGTCAATGCAGATCAGTTCTAAGAACATTTATTATATGCCTTCTATATTCAAGACTCTGGAT
>JAJPUD010008344.1:19129-61200 GCA_023553655.1 Myrmecobius fasciatus
GAGAGAGAGAGAGAGAGAGAGAGAGAGAGAGAGAGAGAGAGAGAGAGGAAGAAGGAAGAGAGGGAGGGAGAAAGCACAAAGGGAAATGAAATAAAACTCATATAATTTTCATTTTAGAAGATTGCTATAATCTTCTACCACTTCTTTCTTTATGGTTACTCTTAATGAGCTAAATTTGAATTTTCCATTTTAAAATCTTTTCTTCTCTTTGTAAACTGTATTAATTAAATGGACAGAGGCACTAAGAGAGACATGGAGAAGAAAAGGGGATCAGATTAGATAACACCTTCACTAAGAAGAGAAACACCACATTTCTGACTAACTTGGTTTATGAGGCAGTAAATGCTTTTTATCTATTGTTATGCATTCTTTGGTTATTCTAGAAATAAGAAAATGAATTACTGCATATTTTTTCTGCATATTTCATTCAAGAAATAAGTAGCTAAATTTTTGATTATTTTTTTCATTTTGTGTATATATGGGAAAAACAAACAATCAAACAAACCTGAATGATAGAAATGTCACTTAAACTAGGGCCATAACATACAAAAAATCTATGTTAAATTTTAGGTTATCCATAGAAGATATTAATGTATATAATTTTTAAAGTATTATGGTGATTATTGTTTTCTCTCCAACTTTTATTTCAATAATTTTCAAAAATGTTAAATGGAATATCAACAGCAATATACAAATGGATTTTTTTTTAGCATTCTTTAGTCCCAATAATTCCCTTAAAACAAAAGAAAGAATAAAATTGCATTTACATAACACTTTTTTAGTCTTCTGAAGAGTCTGCAGCTATTCCAATATGAAGGACAGAACTGATAAAATTACCTCATTTTCTATTTGAGCACTATCATTCAGTACTTTGAAAACAGAATTATGACTCACTGCCTTGTCTGCACTTACTGAGAGAAGGTGTAGACATATATTTTTAAAGTACTATATTGAGCCTAAGGAGCTTGGAATAGGTCTGCTAAGTACAGTAAAATGGGGAAGTGGTGACAGCCTATCTGGAAAATTCAAATCCCAGACCCCCTTTTTTCCTTCATAGCAGGTTTTATTTTGGAAAGAGGGAGGAAACTGATTAGTCAGATAATTGCCTCAACTCTCCAATTGACTTAGTCCTCTTTGGACAGAGCCTTGATGTCACAGCATCTGCACATTTCAGAAAAAAAAAAGTAGATTCTATTGAACAATGGATAAATCCAATAATCAAGGATTATGAACACTATTATCACTAAGTATTGCCACATGTATGAAACTGCCCCAGAGCAGTGTTTCAACTATGAGAATCTTCAGTAGAACTTGCCAACATTTTGAACTTAAAAAAGCAGCTTGAGGAATTACTGTAGAAGGGCTCTGGAAGATTTTTGTTTTTCTTTTGCTGTGTGGGCTATATTGTATAGGTTAGTTTCTTTTTTCCCAAACCAGCAGGAAGAAATGTTTAGAAACAAAGGTAGCAATCATGTTGAAAAACAATGAAGACAACAACAAAGTCAACCACAATGAAACTATTTGGGGTTATGGTTTCAATTATACCTGATTCTGATTTTTCCCCCTCCATTATAAACCAAATTGGATATTTTAATTTCAAATTCTATTACTCCCTAGTTTTTTTTATTTTTCTAATTTGTTTCCATTAACCATAATAATTGTTTACAGTTAAGAACATATTTCTTTTCTAAATTTGCAAATGCAAAAGTGTAGACATATTACGAGAGCAAAAGGATGATAATTAATGATTGATTATCTCAATCCAGTGGAAAGCAATATACATTAAATAGTAGCCTGGAATATATAAGGTGCTCTACTATTTTCTGGGGTTGGTAAAGATAAAATCAAAAGTGTTTTCTAACTTCAAGGAACTTATCTTCTATTTGTATAAATTAAACATATGAATTAATAAAGTTTTGTATATAAAAAAACACAGTTTTCTCAAATTTATAGGATTAGTTTCATTTTCAGCTTTCAAATTTGACTTTTCTTCTCTATTCATTTCAATGGTTTAAATAACTTGAGTTAAGCAAATATTTTAAAATTATTCAATGCAATCTATATTTATATGTGTAATTCTTGATCAACTTGAAGAATTTCCCAGTAAACTTGATAGGCTTAAAGGGCAAGTCTACAGGTGTCTGCAGGAACTTTCCCTTTTATAGAAGGCATGCTTACTGATATTTAGTTGTGAACTTCTTTAAAATACACTCTGGAATCAAATCTCCCTCCAGAATGCTTGGTATTTGAGAGTTAGAGGAATGGACTCTTGTCAGAGAAATTGCCTCTTCCTTTAAAGTAAAGCAAAATGGTGGACATTCTTCCACTCTGTTGGTATTTTCTCTAAGCCACAGCCATTGCCTCCCCCTACTCCTGCTCCTCTTCTTTCTCCTCCTCCTCCTCTTCTTCTTCCTGTCTGACTCTTTGGGACCCAATGGACCATAGTATGCCACATCTTTCTATCCTCCACTATCATCCCCCAAATATGTCCCAGCTCATGTTCATTGCTTCCATGACACTCGATATCCATTTCATGCAGGAAGAGATGGGAAGGTGATTCCTTTCCTTCCCTAGAGCATTTTGCTATTTCCTTTTTCAAACCATTTTACAGATGAGAAAATTGAGTCAAACAGGGTAAAAAGACTTGTCCAGGACTACACAACTAGTATTCATCTGAGGCCAGATTTTAACTCAGACAGATAAATTTTTCTGATTCCAAACAATAGTCTATTCATTGCTCTACCCAGTTGCCCCAATGACAACTCAAAGGAAAAACACATAACCAGTTATTATGTTTTTCCAGATGACCTGATGGGAGTTTGATAGGAAAGATTGTTAGTATCTAGCTCTTCTGTATACCTAATTACTCTTCTCGGCACAGATGAGAGATTAAAGTTCCTAATAACAGGCTTCCCTTTCACAAATAACAGTAGCAAAGATATCACTGGAGCTTATCTTCAAACATAAGACCAATGTTTTAAAAATGTTTCCCTGCAACCTGAAAAGGAAATGTTTGATAATGAACCATGTTAGCCTTAAAAATTATTTCCTGGACATTTTGTTTGAAATCTTGGACACTGATTTTCTAAAGGAAGAAGATTCTCTCACTTGTATGCTTCTAGAAGGAAATAAACTCCCTCCTATTGCTCTTGGATCTGGAAGAATAGGATCATGTCATGCTAGAAAAGGAGTTTTGTATCTTTCCGCATCTCTCTGCTATTGCCATGATATGTACAAACATTATGTGAAGATTACCTACTGTATAGACTCCAAAGTATGCTTATTTTCCAGGGGGAAGCTAGGTGGATTTTTGTGCATTAAAAAAAATTCTGAATCTCTTCTACGAGGCTTTTCCTCTGAGGTGGGAAAAAAAGACTGTCCTGTACTCTTACATCAGTGAATTTTGGAGAGTTCCCCACAATTTACATTGCAGACAACACCTATAAAATATCAGGAATATATTACAGATTTTCTTGGGTATACCAGGTTAGAATAAGGAACAAGAGAGAATTATTTTATCTGGTGCTAACCTCTGAGATTGAACTCAAACCATGTGGACTGGAAATGTGGGCATGGGTTCTTGGTCACAAAATAAATGAGAATAATTGAAACAACACTGAAACATATGCATCCTTGGAAAGCAGGTCATGTAAATATTATTCTTTCCTTTTCAGAGATGGATAAAAAAGTTTAGAAATTTTTTAACTGTGTCAAATTTAAGTAAATTTCAGATCCCCTTTCTCAAAACTTAGATTTCTAGTCCCTCACCCATGGCTCCATTATGCACTATCACAAAAGCCTTCAGATGAGTATCATTATTGGGGACTATTGTATACCAATTTTCTATATCTTCTCAGGAGTTTTCTCTATATTGAGGAGGTAGTTTTGTGATGATGGTGGTAAGTTTTAAAAGGAGTGTGCACAATCAAAATTCCAGAGAGTAGGAAAAAAGCTTTCTCCATAAAAAGTAAGTTTTGGAAATATGAGACATAGCTTATAATTTATTTCTAAGCTTTGGAAAGTGAATATAGGCCTATTGATTGTAGCACACTGTCTATAATCACAACATCAAAAGACAATTTTTTCCATAACACGCAGCAACATAAAGTTGAACTTCTTTAATTCATTAGAATGCAAAGGTACTTTGCAGTTTCTGAGTTCAACAAATCTAGGGAAACACAATACAACCAAACACTGATTACTTGCAAGTACAATTTTTCCTCGCTCCTGGGTGATGCTCTCTAGAGAGAAACTATGAAAGTAAATTGCTTTTAAATGCACCCTTCTAAATGTAAATCTGGGCAGAAAAAATGCATGTCAGTGGCAGGAGATAACAATATATATTTCCCCACCCCCTGGGTGAATTATTTTTCTTTCTTTTTCTTACTAGGCTTTCCATTTGGTCTAATATTATCCTAAACATATTCATTTATGAGGCAACAAATCATACATTCATAAGTTCCTGTGTTTCAGACTGCCAAAGAAATTAATGCTGCTATTTATAAATAACCAAGATAACATTAGCATAATACCTGCAATCACAATTTCATTCCTAAAAAGTCAAATAATGCAATGTATCTAACAAGATGTGAACGTATTTTGGTACTCAAGCAAACTTTTCTTGATTTTTTTAGGACCATTTATAATATTTCTAAAGACACTTAAATTTTTATATTTATGATAAAAAGTGCAAATTAAAGGGAACCAGAACCACTCTTTTGAGTCAATTGGGCACTAACAAAATGATATATATTTCATATTTTGAAAGCAAAATGTGTCTTTTGTTGTTCTATTTCTCAGTCCACTGTTTTTTATTTTTGTTTTTTGTTTGTTTCCTCTGAGATGCTTGTTGTTTGGGGTGGGGAGGAGAATATATTAAGTTCAATATTGTGAAAGTGAACATGTAGAACACAGTCCAACTTAGATTCTAGTCATGTTAAGATGAAAGCTTTTGCTCTTCATATTAGAGAGAAATATAATACAGGAAAGAATGCTATAGCATTTGGACTGGGTAAAGATATAATAAAGGAATGGTCCTTAGTTAGGGAAGTACATCACAGTAGACATCAGCACTCTACGATAATATTATGTGCATTCCACATTAGTATTTTTATTAAGTACAGGCCCTTTGCCAATTCCCTTTATCTTCTACAAAGATATCAAAAGCAGGAATTATGTTTTCCTTTTCAAAACTTTTTTAGATTTAAATTATTCATCAATATTCTCTTAATGACTTAGATTTTTGTTTTCTGTGGTTTTAAGTGGCATTAAGATGATCTATAATGAGAATGATGGGACAGCTTGGGCTGGAATGAGAAAAACCTGATTTCAAAAACAGCCTCAAGCACTTAAAAGATGTGGGAGCCAGGACAAGTCACTAAACATTATTTCTTTAGTTTCCTAATTTGTAAAATGAGATGGAGAGGGGAATAGCAAACAATTCCATTATCTTAAATTATTTTTCATTATTATTTTATTTTTCAAATATATGTAAAGATGGTTTTCCACATTTATTTTTCTAAGACTTTGTGTTCCAATTTTTCTCACTTTTTCTCTTCTTCCCCCTCCCTCAAGACAGGAAACAATCCAAATTAAATATGTATAATTTTTTAAACATATTTCCATATTTGTCATGTTATGCAAGAATATAAGACCAAAAGGAAAAATCACAAGAAGGAAAAAGAAAATCAAACAAACAAAAAGGGAAAATGCTATACGTTAATTCATATTCTCTGTAGTTCTCGCTCTGGATGTAGATGGCATTTTCCATCACAAGTCTATTGGAATTGCCTTGAATCATTTGATCATCACATAATGTTGTTATTACTGTGTACAATGTTCTCTTGGTTCTGCTTGCTTCACACAGCATCTGTTTATATTCTTTCTAGGCTTTTCTGAAATCTGCCTGCTCATCATTTCTTATAAAACAAAAATATTGCATGACATTCATATATCATAACTTATTCAGTCATTTCCCAGTTGATGGACCTCTCACTTTCCAGTTCTTTGCCACTACAAAAAAGACTTCTATAAACATTTTTGCACATTTGGGTCCTTTTTTGTCTTTTATTTTGGGGGGACAAATCCAGTAGAGACATTGCTGGATCAAAGGGTATGTGCAGTTTTATAGCCCTTTGGGCATAACCACTCCACTATTTTTGCCAAGAAAACCCTATATGGGATCATGAAGAGTTAGATATGATTAAAATGACTAAACAAAATGCACATGATAATAAATAACCACTAGGATGCTTTACAACAGGCATATTATTCATTAAAATATTTATTCATTTATGCAATATAAAACCTCGAGTATGCTACTGAAAATCTGTCAACTCCAATTTATCCTACTTAAATATTGTATAATAATTAAATTCAGTAATGTATGATAACTTTAAAATGGTGTCAACTTTTTGCATTATTCTATAATAAAGTATTTCAAATTGTGTAGCCCAAGAATGATTAGCAGAGCAAATTAAGAATCATGAAGAATTAATTACCCATCATTAAAAATATTCAAGTGGTAGTAATGAGGTCCTAGATATTAAGGTGGGTATTAGAAGAGAAAACTTGAAGAAATAATAGAATTATAATACTCCCTGAAGCAAGCAGGGAAGAGCTTTGATGGAAACAATTCAGCCTTAACTGGGCCTTTTGTTCACCTGGACTTTTGATTAAAGTCTCACCCCAGGTGGAAGTCTCTATAAATCCCATCTTTATTCTATCCAATTAGAAAGTGAAGTGGTCAAACTCCTGAAGTTATATATCCCTATACAAGATTTGCTTATCCTATAGATCTTTGCTAATTTCTCTATAAGTTTTGCCTGTCAGTCAATGGAATATTCCCTCATGACATTGTTCCTTAACGGTGACTTCCTCCGGGTTAATTGTTTTTCTCCTTGTTAATTGCTAAAATCCCTTTCTTTCTAACTCCTCTTAGAATTTAGTCCACATTTAGCAATGTAATAAAAGGAAATCCTTGCTTCTTGATTTGGAAATCTATGCTTACAAAGTCTTTTGGTACAATTTGCAACAGCAGGTTGTAACCCCAATATGCTTTTAGAGTCTCAATCTCATAATTTTGGTGGCTAACCCCATCATTCTGGTATAGGAAGAGTCTGACAACCACATAACCTCAAATTTTGGTTGCCCTGTATGGGGAACCTCAACATTTTTGTGGTCCTGTATAGAGAACCTCAACAGGAGGATTCCTTGCTATAAATTATATGAAAGCTATCTACTCTGTTATCAGTTGGAAAGGGGAACTTCTGAAGTTCCTTGTAACTTTGAGATATGTTTCAATGGAAATGAATACAAAGTATTCAATGGAAATTCTATTGAAACCATTAAAAAAAAGATTCTTAATTTACTCTGTTAATCACTCTCAGGTCCTCCATTTCTCTCTATTCCCCTTCTTTTTCTTCCCTTACTCTCCCCTCCCCTCTGCTCTCTTCTTTTTCCAAATTTTTGCTTGAATCAGAATAAGACAGACTCAATCAGAAAGAATCAGAGTCAAAATACCAATAGCAGACAGAAAAAATTAAAATGAATTCAGAATGACAGAAGAGAATTGAGAGCTCTTGAATCTCCTTTGGGCTCTTATTGATTGTACTCATCTTGTCAAGAACTTAGGAAAGTTGTCCTATAAAGTTCTTTCTCCAATATCCTTTTTTCATGCTTGTCCAATTACACTAAATGTTTCCAGTATGATCATTTTTTTATGCCTCAAACATGAGACAGCCAGAGGTTATTCAGAAATAAATAAAATTTAAAGCAAAGAGAGAATTAGACCTTTGCCTAAGTATTAGGAGGTCTCCAAACTGAAGGCTCTGTACTATTATGTTTATTTTAATATTTTTTGTATGATATAAACTCTATAAATTAAAGCAAAGAATAATTTGACCTGGGGATAATTACTTTTTACCTAGACTAAATAACTCTCCAAAGAAAAGGTGGATTTTGAGAAAGAAATAGATCACATCTTGAACAATTCCAAGAGAAAGGCAGGAAATACTTATAAAGGATTCAATTTTCTATTATCCAGCAAGGATGATGGAGAAAAAAAAAAGATGGATTATTAGTTAGCCAACTTAACATCATCCAGCAATACTCAATTGAATTATTAAGTTTCTTCTGAGTTTACTTCATTTACTGATATTAATACATAATATTTCTTCTTTATATATGGAGGTTTGTTAGTTTACTCTTATTTTTATCCTCAATTCTTATACTGGAACTTTGTTCCAGGGATAGGTACACTAAGCAGGTAGGTTTTGTCTGATTCCTTTCTTTATTCATCCTGATGTTGTTGCTGCAATTCTAAATGGGGCTGCTGGGGCCATTTTCTATTGTGCTGAAATCCCTAATGTTTGACTCCATATAGCCCATTTGAATACTGGTCTTTGTTCCATCTCCATCTCACTTCTCTTCTATGTTAACTAGTCTGGATTAGATTTAGTCCCCTGCTTTGTCTCTCATGAATGCTGAAGGGATATATTATTGTGCTCTCACAACTTTTGGAGAACTCCTGGCATGAGTTGGCCAAAATACTTCAATCACCAAGAGTCAGTCTTAGATTTTGGCTTTTGGGTTCCATAAAGCTTCTCTGGGTGCACCTAAGAGTTGTTCTTGCCCAGTTGTTTACAGGGGATGAGTTATATATACTATTAATGTCCTGACCAAGGTTGACCAGATGGCAAGGTTAGAATAGTAGATATAACTCATCTTCTGTATATAAGTGTGCAAGAACAACAACTCTTAGGTGCAGCCAGAGAAACTTTATGGAACCCAAAGAAAGAAATAGATCATACCTTGAACGATTCCAAGAGAAAGGCAGGAAATACTTACAAAGGATTAAATTTTCGATTATACAGCAAGGATGATGGAGAAAAAAACATGGATTATTAGTCAGCCAACTTATCATAATAGAATTTCTGATGTACCTCTGCCTCAACCAGGGCACTACACTGAATTATCTCAAGCTGTTGTTTGCTGACATAAATAACAAGCCTTTTAGTTGGTTTCTCAAAAAATATATTCATTGTTATCCTTATCTTGCACCATGGGGGGAGCTCAGTATCTTTCCAGGGTTGCCTCCAAAATACCATAATTGGTATCCAAGAGGTCCAATAGATATCCCACTGCCTCTCACCCCATTTACCAGGAGTCCTGATTTCTAGCACACACCTCCCTCATCCCCTTCTGCTCCTCATTCCAAACTCAGAGCACTAATAGGCTTTTAGACATTTTGTTGTATGTTTATGTCTTCTTCAACCAGATGAAAGATATTATTAATATTTCCCATAAATTGATAATAATCTATCCTCACTCTTTTATTCCCAGAGATTCTTGTCCATAATCCCCATCAATTCTCCTTAGGTAGATTCACATGATTTTCTGGACCTTCCTATAGATTGTTAAAATACTCTATAAGAATCAGTATAATACACATGATATCTATCAACTTTCCCTTGATCTTGTGAGATAAAGAGCCCATCTCTCTAGACACACATTTGGAAGATATTTTTTGAAGAACTTTGGTCTTCTATAACAGGAATAATGAATTCAAAATGAAATTGAGTCCACTAAATTGTATTTAACAATACCTGCAGACAGTCTATGAACTTAGGAAAATACATATCATGATTATTTAAGTTCTATTATATTTTATTTATTTTGTTAATCATTTCCCAATTACGTTTTAATCTACACTCAGAATTCTGGGCTACATGCAGAGTAAGATACCATTCTTCTATAACATTCAAGAAATTTAAAAAAAAATGTTATTCTATAAGGATGATGTTGGTCCTAAATATTTGAATGACAAAATGCCTTAGAAAGACCTTTTTCAGTTTTCCTTAAGATTTTTAGAAATAGTTTTATTGTTATCTTCCCCTTCTCCCCCCACCCCTAGTATATGGGATCAATTCAGGAGGAAGACAAAGTTTGAAAGGGAGTTTGGGTATTAGCATAATTGATGATATGTTTGATTGACATTTCTGATCAGAATTTTAGGGTGAATTTTAAAAAATCATAAATGTAATTTTTCATGTTAAAAAAGTCTTTTATGACTTTTTTAAAAACAACATAAATCCAAGGCATTTTGTAACAGAATAGATGGAGAAATAATGCCCAGCAGTACATGCAGTTCTGTGATGTCAGCTCAAGAAAAGTTGAAATTGACCAGAAATTTCAGAGATTCAGAGGAAATTATGATTACATAGACTTGTTTGGTACCAGATGTCTACTTGACTATCTTTATGTGTACCAGCGGTTTTTAATTTAGTTTTTCTATTAATAAAAAAAATTTATAACATATGTGCCATTGGAAAGGATTTCACTCTTAAGTTTTAAGGCTAAGCAAATCTAGGTGAGCAAAAACTGTGGGAAATAATGTTAGCAGTGAAGTGAAGTAATTTTCACTAGATTACAGTGAATCAACATTTTTACAATTGTTCTTGATTTTTATAGCAAAGTCTAATAATAGTTTCCAAATAGGGTCATTTACTTGTCTTGATGGTAGAATTCAAAGTCCTATGTTAGGATGATGGCTATGTGGGTATTTGAGTTTCATGGTTCAACTTTCATATCAATGCAACAACAAATTGAACCAGATTTGTTGACATGTAATGAAGAATGAACACATTTGGGAAAATCCAGCTTTATTTGGGGGCAAGCATCCCTGGGAGGATTTGCTTAGATTCAAAAAGCTTTAGTAGACTACAATACAAAATGTAAGACGTAATAAAAGACTCAGGCAATAAATTAAACAAACTACAGCAAGATAGAGAGAGGAAAGGAAAGATGGTAAAGGATAAGACTGAAAGAGCAAGTAATATGTAAATAGATGGATAAGTTCAATATGTCCAAAAAAGGACCTCATTATTTTTTACCCCAAACCCTCTCAGTCTCCTAACTCCTCTATTATTGCAAAGGACATCACCATCTTCCTAGCTCCTTAGGCCTACAACATAGGAGTAATCCTGGACTCTTCACTCTCTTTCATTTCCCCTCTCCCCCCATTCAATCTATTGTCAAAGCAGTTGATTTTACTTTTGCGACATCTCTAAAATACTCCCTCTTCTCTCTTCTGTCACTGCCATCATTTTAATGCAGCCCTCATCATCTCACTCCTAGATTAGCCTACAGAAGAGTCTGTCTGTCTCAAATCTTTCCCCAAACTAATCTATCTTGCATTCACTCACTAATATGATTTTGCTACAATGCAAGTCAGATCATGTAACCCCCTTATTCAATAAACTCCAGCTTTCTGTAGCCCCCAGGATCATATCCAAAATACCTTCCTTGGCCTTCAAAGTCATTTATAACATATCCCCTCTTACCTTTCTAGTCTTTCTGTGTCTTACTCCCCAGTACTTACTCTTCAGTCCAGTGACCTTAGCCTCCTGGCTGTTTCCAGAATAAGACATACTACCTCTCAGTCCTGGGCATTTTCTTTAACTCTCCCCCATGTCTGAAATGCTCTTCCTCCTCAGCTCTTTCTGCTGACTTCCCTGATTTGTTTTATGTCCCAATTAAAATCTCAACTTGTAGAAGAATCTTTTCCCAACCTCTCATAATTATAGTATCTTCCCTCTGTAGATTATTATCTATTCTGTAAGTAGCTTACTTTGTATTTGTTTGCATATTGTCATCCCCCATTAATCTGTAACATCTTTTTTATTGTAGTGTTTATTTATTTTTTTAATACACAATGCTTTATGAATCATATTGGGAGAGAAAAATCAGAGCAAAAGGGAAAAAACATGGAAGAGACAAAAAAAATGAAATGAAGTGAATATGTTAATTTACATGTGTTAATTTACATTCAGTTTTCTTAGACCTTTTTTCTGGATGCAGATGGCATTTTCTGTCCAGTCTATTGGGGTTGCTTTGGATCACTGAACTACTGAGAAGAACCAAGCCTTTCATAGTTGATCATTGCACATTCTTGCTGTTATTATGTATAATGTATTCCTGGTTCTGCTTGTTTCTCTCAGCATCAGTCCATGTAAATCATTCTAGTCCTTTCAATAATAAGCTTATTCATTTTTTTATAGAACAATAACATTTTATCACCTTTATGTAGCATAACTTGTTCAACCATTCTCCAATTGATGGGCATCCACTCCTTTTTCCAATTCTTTGCTACCACAAAAAGAGCTGCTACAAATATTTTTGCACATATGGGTCCTTTTCCCTGCTTTATGTTTTCCTTGGGATATAGACCCAACAATGGCACTGCTGGGTCAAAAAGCGACTATCCTTTTTGAAGTAGAAAAGAAGAGATATGGGTCATACTTTGCCCACTTTTTAGTATTGGATAATATTTATTAATATAAATCACCAGGATTGAGAGAAAAGCAACACCAGTTAATGTTATTGGATGCCACTTATTAAGTAGGAGAGGAAAGAGTGCTAGAATCCAGTGATCTGGATTCAAATACAACCTTTATTGTTTAATGCCTGAGTAACTGTTGACAAACTACTTAAGCTCCTTAGGCATCAGTTTCTTTATTTGTGAAATTAATGGGTTGGATTAGGCAGACTGAAGTTAATTCCAGCTAAAAATCTATGTTCCCCTATGTGTAACAAAGACATCATACTAAGATGAATTTCAAGCTAATATGAATACTGAAAGGAATAACTTAGGTGAAATGGAGAAAATATATGTTTCATATGTTTACTTCTATTCCTGTATCAAGAAAAAAAAAGCTTTCCCTCCTTTTCTACTTCCCTTATTATTTATGAACTTGCAACTTGCAAACATTTTTGGGAAGAAGGGAATGGAATGAGATGGATCTGAACCTTCTCCTGTAAGGGCATAAAATCACATAAGGAAAAAAAAACCTTACAAGAGATACCTGTGCCTATTTCCTTATAGGTGTAAAATGAAAGTATCTATTTTACTCATAAATATTGTGGATATTGATACCTATAAAGCTATAGATGTCTTTAAGAATCATATGTTTAATAGCTGTCTAAATGTAGAGGTATCTGATCCATCTCTCTCAAATTTAATGCACGAATCAATGGGCACTTATTAAGCAATTATTATTTGTCATGGGCAGTTAGGTGGTGCAGTGGATAGAAGCCAGACCTGGAGTCAGGAAGTGGTATCATTTTGCTCTCAAATCTGATCTCAGACACTTACTGGCTATGTGACTCTGCACAAGTCACTTAACCCTATTTTTCCTAGTTTCTAATTTGCAAAATGAGTTGGAGAAATGATAAACCTCTCTAGTATCCTGGCCAAGAAAACACCAAATAGGTTAATGAATAGTTGGACATGACTGAAAAATTACTGAACAACAACATTTATTAGCCACTGTGCTTAATTCTGTGGAGGTAAAGATGGGCAAAAATGGTCCCTATTCTCAAGGACTTCATATTCTAATGGAGTGAGGGGACAGTATGCACATAAATATGTATATACAAGATGTACAAAGACTACACTTAGGATGAATTAGGAATAATGCCAGAGGGAAGAACCTTGAATTGGGAGAAGAGGAGGTTTTCTTTTTTTTTTTTTTCCCCAGAGGTAGGAATTGAGTTGAATCAAGAAGGAAGCCAAGGAATCCAGGAAGCAAATAAAAGGAGTAAGAATATTCCAGACAAGGGGAACAGTTAGTAATAAGGCACAAAACAGGGAGATGGATTGTTATGAGAGAGTAACAGCAAGAAGTTCAATATCACTGGATCATAAAATAAATGTAGGGGAAGAAAGTATAATAAGACTGGAAAAATAAGGAGTTGGGTTGTCAAATATTTTTAAAACCAAATAATGAATTTCATTATTAATCCTTGAAAGTTATAGGGATGGGGCAGCTAAGTTGCGCAGTGGATAGAGAACCAGCCCTGAAGTCAGGAGAACCTGAGTTCAAATCTGGTCTCAGACACTTAACATTTCCTAGCTGTGTGACCATGGGCAAGTCACTTAACCTCAATGCCTCAGTAAAAAAGCAAAAAAAAAGTTATAGGGGCCTGCTGGAATTTATTGATTATAGATCATGGACTAGACTAAGGAAAGACTTGAGTCAGGATGACCAACTACAGAATCTTGCAATAATTTAGTGGAAAGATTGATTAAAAATACTGATTATACAAAAGATCATCAAGAATAACTAGGCTTCTTTAGTAAAGGAAGAAGTGAGTACAAATAAGAGAAATTGTACAAATTAGGATAGACTCAATAATTTCCAAGAAGAAAAAGAAAAGTTCTTAGACCAGAAGAGAGAGTATCTTAGCTCAACAAGGAGAGGAGATAATTTTATTAAAAGGAATTCCATTCTCAGGCATGACATAGTAGATTTCTAAGTGATGGAAGTCAGAGGAAAGGTTGGAGTGGATAGCTTTTTCTACAAATCTGTAATTTTGGACAATATTCAGAGTTTTCTCACTACTTCTCTTGAAGTCCTTTCATCTTAAGAATGAAAGTCCCTTCTCCTCTCACAAAGTATTCAGCAAGAAAGGGAGACCCTTCCAGGGAAAAAAGGACTTTCCAGCATATAGACTTAGAATTGGATGGAAAGGCAAGTAAGGAAAAAACAACTAAACATAAATATTTCAGGGTGATTGTGAGTTATACTTTTTCTAATCATATGTACACAGATGGGTATATGTAAATGTAAATATGCATACCTATACAAATGTATATATACTCATATATTTGTATACAGACACACATACATATCTATAATCTTGAAGATTTTAAGGATCATTTAATATAAGTCCCACATGAAAATAATGTAAAAGTAGGGTTTCAAAAAATTAAGGGGCTTGAAAGGAGATCACACAGATAATAAGTGGTAAAGTTGGAATGAAATCCCAGATCTTCTGATTTCAAATTCAGTAATATTTCTATTGTGCTTCAAGATGAAAAAAATATATATTAAGGATCAGAGACAGAAAAATATAACATTGGTGGGAAATGAGAAATAGTTCATTTGAAGGGTTGAATACATGGAGAAACATATTGCCAGAGTAAATAATAATAATAAATACAATGAATGGCATTTCTATAACTTTAAAGTTTTCAAACAATACACATACATTGTCTCCTTTGATTTTCACAACATGATTGCTATTATTTCCAGTTTACAAACTGAGACAAAAAAGGCTAAGTGACTTGCTCAGGGTAACACAGCTAATAAATCTCTGAAATAGGATTTGAACTCAGGTCTTCTTAACTTTAGGTCAAGTGCTCTTAATCACAATGTCAACTATTTTCTCTATGTCTCTCTGTGTCTCTGTCTGTTTCTGTCTTCTCTCTCTGTCTCTCTCTATCTGTGTCTCTGTCTCTGTCTCTCTCTCTCCCCATCCCCCCTTGCCCACCATGTTCCAGCAATGGCACAGTTGTTAAAACATGGAACCTGGCTTCTGGAAGTGTAAGGTTCAACTATTCCATATATTTACCATTTCTATGACTTTGGCCAAGTTGTTTACCTTTCTGTGTCTCAGTTTCTTCATTTTTAAAATGGTTATTGTGATGATAAAATAAGCTAATAATACAAAGTCCTTTGTAAACCATAAAGCATCATATAAATGGTAGCTATTACATTTTTCAACAAATAATGTAACATGCCTCATTCATTTTGGACAAATTAGATGTGTGTGTAAGTATACAAACATACATTGGGCTCAAAAATTGTAATTTATTTTTATCATATACAAGTGACTCCTCTGCATTTAGCAGCTTCTCTGAATCATAAAATTATCTTTCTCTGATAGGAAATTGTGAATATTTATAGAATTTGTTGAATGCCACTTATTTGGGCATAATTTGATGTCACTATATTCCTCAGGGATTTTAGTAGAATGATAAAAGAAATTTTCTTTAGAAATTGATTGATGGCAATGCAACAATTTCTTTATCCAGCTGTTTATAATGTGCTGAGATGATCGAGAAGAACAGTATATGAGTGATGAAAGAAGGAAAAGATAGATAATAGAGGACAACAGATAATCCTATTTGTTTTGTCCTTCCTAAACACAATCCTGCACCTGCTTTGGATTCTGTCCATAAATGCTAATCTGATAAAATTTGTTATCTAATCAATCAGTTTGCTTTCTAAAAGACATTTCTGATCCCTTGAACCCAACACCCCCAGGTTGGTCAATTATTTACTCTCTCATCATTCATCACATCTCCATTGTCCCATGGAGAGGGTTTAACTTTGGCTTACTTGACTTTTCAATATGATCTGTCTCATCTATTTCACAAAATGCAACTTCACAGCTACCGTGCTTGGAAAAAATAAATAGCCTTAGGTCTTGGAAAAGAATCCCAAAACAACACAAAATAAAAAACAAAACCCAATTAAAGAAAGGACATAAAACATTTATCTTGCCCAGATTGCACAAGGCAATTATATTATTATATAGAGAAGGGATATGGACAGATTTTTAACTTTAATGATTCTTCCAGACTATTAGCTCATCTTTATAATATAATGAGGTAATTATAAGTTGTGGAAAGTAACCTTTTCACTCTTCTCTTTCCCCACATCCTGTTTTGCTCTCTGCTTGTAACATCCATTCTTTTGATTCTCAGTAATTGGGGAACAGTGCCACAGAAGATGGTAAACAGTGACCTCATTCCATCATCTTAATCAAAGTTAGTTGATGATCACCTGGAAATCTTTGCTCAGGAGAAGTACAGAAAGTCACTTGAAAAGTGGAGTCGCATGCTATACTTGTGTGTTACCTATGAACTTCTGTATTGGTTTCCATTTTGTTTCCAGCTATATTTCTAACTGTTGATATTCATTTCTTGAGAAGTATATTATCAAAAATCTTACTGTGGAGCAGAGATCACCAGCTTTATGAAATCAACTGCAATCAGTGGTACAGAATCAGTATTTCACTTTGAGGAGGTAAGAAATAGAATGGATTTACTTATAGCATAGTTTGTTTTTTTCATTTCATACTCATAAAAAAATCTAAAGATAATGATTTGTATAGTACATTAAATTGTAGACATGAAATCAGGAATATTGGTTTCAAATCCAACCTCAAATGCTTCCTTGCTAGATGTGTGTGGAGAGTCCAGGGAACACTAGCACTTTTGATAAGATAGTAGCCATATTATAGTAAAATTGTCTTGGTAGATAGGCTAAACTAGGTTGAAGATAACTGACAGTTCTCAAATCCATCAGAGAGTTATGGGAATGTTTCCAAGTATGTGAAGATTTCCCTCAGTAGAATAGGAAGAATTTGTTTCAATGACCATGAAGGTAGGTGAAGTAGATCTTAGAATTTGGTCAGACATCAAAGACTCCAAGGTCATCTACCACATCCTGGGCAATCATTGATTTGTCCTGCCGGTGGATATTGATGACTCTGGAAGAGCTAGTGAAGCTGACAACTTTGTGCAACTCTGCCCCACTTAAATCAAATTGATTTTCAAGTAAAGATGTCATTGGTCCGCTTTGAAAATCAAGGATGGATGAACAACACCACCGCTCACACCTCAGTTTCCTTAATTTAAAAAGAGAATAATCATTTCCTTTCCAGAGTTGTGAGGGTCACACAATATTGTGTGGGTGTTTGTATACACATACATATGTACAGATATATATGCATATATGTGTAATATATGCATGTATATACACATGTATGCATAATATAATATATCTATATTACATATCAAATTATATATTATATATGTATATATTCTCTAAATCTTGTATGTATATATATTTATTCATATATGTGTGAATGTATGTATATATATGTACATATATATAATTACAAAACAAAGTCTTATATACATATTAGTTATGATTATGATGTATTTTTCAAATTATTTAGACATAATAGGATACTGTCTTTTTTGAAGAATGAAATGCATGTTAAAGTTTTAAAATTATATTTTAAGAAACTTTGCAAAAGTGAATAGCACTCATATCATGGTATAAAATAAGGATGTAAAATTATTGATTACTTTATTTTTAAAGCCTTACTTTTCCATTCTATGAAATGAGGAAAATGCTATTTGCACATCCTAACTCATAGATTGTTGTTACTGTTTTTTTTGGGGGGGTGGGAGAGGGATACTTTTATAAGCCTTCAATTACTGCTACTGCTGTTATATTGGATATTATTATTCATTTCAATATGATACAATAATTCAATTCAATGCAAATTCATTTACATTCGATGAACATTTATAAGGAAAATTGGGGTATACAATATTAATAAAATTATGAAAACTTGATAGTCCTTGTCCTCAGGGAACTTACATTCAGTAAAAATTGACAAGAAGTACATTATAATAATTTATATTTGGGACAGAACCATATTAGTTACAATCATGACAATTTCTTAGACCAATATTTAAACTACATATATATTTTATGAAAGAGGAGACCAAAGAAAAGTCATATCAATGTACATGTAATAGAAATACATCTTTAGTCATGCTGAAAGAAAGTTGATAAAGCTTTCCCTTCTTGAAAAGATTATGAATAATTGCTGTTTTATCTTTCCTAATAAGATATGGAAAACTTGGGGGATGGAACATTTTATTCCAATGGTGGAAAAAAACCCAAAACTTTGTTCTGGCAGTGATGAGTTGTAGAATATTATGAGAATGGAAGACTTTGGGGCTTAAGTGTGAGCATGTAGAAAAGAAATTAAGAAGTCTGAATATACATAGATAGAAATCCAAAGGAATCCTTCAGCATGACTTAAGTAATTTTTATCCCTTTTTGTAAATAAGGATCCATTGATTCTGTCAAAGATTCTGTTCAAAACTAGATCCAACTGAAAAAAAATGTAAAATTATTTTGTTTTAAGTTTTCAAAGGAATGAAGCCTTGGAGTAAGGCTTCACACACACACACACACACACACACACACACACACACACATACACACACACACACACACACACATTGAGCATTGGGGAGGAAGGAAGGATTTTAATTCAGCTCTCACAAATTAAGCACTGTATTCTATCTGCTTTACCACACTAATCATTTCTTGTAATGATTACAAAAAGAAACAAAAAATTAAAAAAACCCACTTACTAGGTTTTGATGATTAAAATAAAAAAAATCTGGCAATTAGTACTTTTAATTAAATTTATGGGTAACATACTTGAGAAAGTATGTTAAAAATCTCTCTTAACAGGCAATTTAAAAGCAGAAAATTATTTATTATTATTAATTTATTAGGTGGAATAAATATCAGAATTTAAATAATCATGGCCAATGATAATTCAAAATACTCAGAAAGCTTTTCAATTCTCTGACACTAAAAAATACAAGTAAACTTTTTTCATGTCCCTAATATATTAGATTTGAAATTAAAAAAAAAACTTAAATTTAAGTTCTTTCTCTGACATTTAGCAATTGTATGACTTTGAATAAGTCACTTAAACTCTTAGTGTTTCAAAAAAATTTTCTAAGATGAATGGGAACATGATGACATTGAAAAAACTGAGAATTTGGAGTCGAAATTTATTTGCTTTGTTATATACTATTGGTGTTAGCTACCTGAGAATAACAAGGTGGCACTATAGTGCATTGAGAGCTGGGCCTAGAGTCAGGAAGATTCATGTTCCTGAATTCAAACCTGACCTCAGACACTTATTAGCTGTGTAAGTCATTTAACTTTGCTTGCCTCATTTTCCTTATTTATAAAATGAGCTGGACAATGAAATGACAAATCACTCTAACATCTTTGCCAAGAAAATCCCATATAGAGTTGTGAAAAATCAGAGGTAACTCACAAACAACTCAACCACAACAATTTTCAGTCTTGTACAACTCACTTCCTCTGTTTTCTTCTTTGTAATTTTGCTCATAGAATTAGGATTCTGTTATCTCAAGACTTAGCCTTTAAAAGACTACCCACCATCTTTGAGGTGTCACTTTAAGCTTTAAATCTCTACAAACAAATTGATGATCTCCATCAGTCCAAAGGTCTTCCAAACTGGTAACTCCCTACAATGGTGAAATCATAGGTTTGGTTACCCTCTCCAACCACACAAACACACAGTGTATAAGACAGTTTAAAAAAAAGAATGAATTAGAAAAGACCTTCTGTGTCCTAAAAATAGGAAGCTAGGGAATGAATAGTATGATATAGTAGAGTACAATATTTTTGCTAAGAAAACTCCAAATAAGATCATTATAATTCAAATGAAAAAAACAATAAAAACATACACATCTATGTATACAATGTGTAAACATGAATTTATATATTCATACACATACATATATACCTATATACAGACACATTTATACCTGCATACATACCTACCTATTTATATGTACATATATATCTGCATATATATAATATATATACCTATATACATATATATACATAATTACATAGAAACATGTAATACACACATATATACACACAAATATAAATATATACTTATACATGTACACTTTTATGAATCTCTCTATATACAATCTCTACTTATATATTCACATATATACAACCCCATCTATCCATATACATAGTTATGTAGACACACATATACATGTTTATGCATATATATATAATATATATATAGAGAGACATACCAATATAGGTAGAGAAATATATCTCTATATATATTTTCTATTTATCTATCTGTCTGTCTGTCTATCTCTCCAATTATTCTATATGTGTGGTTAATGAATAGTAACTAGGGGAAATTATGTGATATAAATTATAAATATAAATGTGATATAAAATACATATTGTTAATAATGTATGCATAATAGTATAAGGAAATCGAATTATATAACAAATGAATGTTAAGTAAAGTGAGTAAGAAACTTATGAAACAAAATTGAAAAATAACAGAAATGTTAATAGAGTGCTAAACTGATACATGGTTGATTTTAAATGATCTCCAACACACTGGATGGATATTTTATAGTTGATTTAAGAGAGTATATGAGCAAAGCTGGCAAAGGATCAGGCTTTTGATCTGTAGTGTTGAAGGAAATATATTTATTGATTAGATCATAGGTCTAATGATATATTGACACAGATTAGATGGTGTCAACTAATGCTTTTACTTTTGGGGGAGGAGGATGCTTATGTAGATAGGAAGAGCTAACAGGATTGATGTATTCATTGGTGTAATCCTGACTTCAAAGGAATTCTCTTGATGACAAACTCATGATTGATGTGCCAAATGTTCTGTTTGATGTAATTTTTTTTTCAGATATAAAAATCTTTTTTTTAAAATTAATATGAATATGAATATTTTATTTTGTTTTAAAAATTTGTTATTATTATTTTTAAAGGAAGAGGCTCCTGCCATAACTTCTTTGTGCCACTCAGAAGCATGATATAAATGAGACTCCCAAAGTCAGAAGGATCTGAAGTTTTTTTTGTCTTTTCTATTTTTAAAAAAAATTTGTATTATTAATGTTAACTGATCCTTGAAGTCCTGATAAAAATCCAACCTAAATGTAGTGAATTATTGTTATTATTGTATGAAATCATCTTACTAAGACAAATTTATTTGGGGAGAGCTGATATTGTACCTCAAGAAAACATAGAGCAGAACAAGATATATGCTACACAGAGACCCAAGAATCCTTAGTGCCAGAGAGACCATAGCATATTTCAAGGGTACTAGGTAGATAAATTTTTTCAATATTTTGAAATACCTTAAAAATATTTTGAAATACCCTAAATATTCTTGAAATCCTAGCATCACAGAATCTTACATGAAGAGTTGAATTGGAACCTTAGAAACTATTTAGTTCAATACTTCATGTCTTGGTGCAAAAAAGCAGAGCTAAAGTTCGAATAAAACTCAATACTTTGATTGTAGAACTACACTGAAAATCTCTAGACTTGGGAGGTCAGAAGACAAAGTCCCTGGCTAAAGTGTCAATTATGCATGTGACCTTACTACTTACATAGTAAGTACATAGCACTTACTATGTACCAGATACTATGGTAAGTGCTGAGGATACACAAAAAAAGGGCCAAAGATAGTCCCCTACTCTTAATCTAATTAACCTCTAATTAAACCTCAGTTTACTCATCTCTAAAGTTTGAGCCTGGGATTAGATGATTGTTTTAGGACTCTTCCTGTTACAGTGTCTATGAACATTGCTCACATGCTTACTGTACTTCATTCAAGCTCAAGTGGCAGGCTACACATAAATTGAGATGAATAAAATGTAAGAATTCAGCATACTTGCAAAACTCTTCAATCAAAATCACATTTAAGAATTTTTCTTTATTTCTGACTCTACCCTGTAGCATGTCTACTGTGGCAGACAGCTGGAGAATATCACCTTGAAATATTATCTTTCCATTGTTACTATTTAGCATTGTGCTTTTTAGTTTTCAGAATACATTGAGAAAAAATTGTTTTTCCACAATATATTTTTTGTTCTTTTTTTGAAGCTTATTTTTCAACTAGATTGTTTTCTTCTACACATAATCCATTCTTCCTTTGCTTCAAATTTTCTCCCAAACAAATAGCACAGCTTTGGTAAAGTATTTTATTTTATTTTTAACTGCAGATGTGCTTCAGGGTGTGGAGGGGCAAAGTCAAATAGTTAATTATATGTTGGGATAGTGGATAGGAAGATCTCTTTTCAACTCCTCCCTCTGACATTTCCTTACTGTGTGACCTTGGGCAAGTATTATTTGATCTTTTGTACTTCTGTTCACTGGGAATTAGCTATTAAATCACAGAGAGTTTGCAAGATCCTTGCTGCCACATCCAGCGTATCCTGTAACTCCATTTAATATCTGGGTTTTAAAAGATACTTTGGCCACATTCTTCTCATGAGATGTTTCCAAATGATCCTGATTTGGGTATGTTTTACTCTGTTCATCTTCCAATGTCATGGCAAAAACTTTCATTCAAATAAATTGGATGGCAGGAATTTCTCAGTCTTTTCTGTAGGGCATGTTAACATGAAAAGATTATTTAAAGGAGAGAGGGGGGGAGAAAGAGAGAGAGGGAGGAAGGGAGAGAGAAAGAGAGAGAGAGAGAGAGAGAGAGAGACAGAGAGAGAGAGAGACAGAGAGAGAGAGAGAGAGAGAGAGAGAGAGAGAGAGAGATAAAGAGAGAGACAAAGAGAGAGACAGATAGTCAAAGAGAGAGACAGAAGGCAGAGACAGACAGAGACACACACAGAGATAGACAAAGATAGAGAGACAGGAACAGAGAGACAAAGAAACAGAGAGAGACAAAATGCCTGTTTCCTTCTCCAGTACAGCATTTCATATAAATAATCGAAATAATTCGGATAGTCAAGTCAGCCAATAAAAAATTAGTAGAGTCTATTGTCACTACTACTACAAATGAGGTCTTTTTTAAAATGGGAAGTCTATTGATCATCTTTTAAATATTCTAGCCCATACAAAGAACTGCATAAGGGTACTGAGATGTACAAACTGTCTACCATAATTCATCATTGCTCTTCTAAACACAATTGGACATTGCATCGATTACAGTTCTCCAATATTTAAAACTGTTTTCCCTAATGATATTATAGTAATTATATACATTGTTCTAGTTATGCTTTTGTCATTTTATGTCAGTTTATATTATTACTAAAGGTCTTTTCTGGAACAATAGTTATTGTTATTTCCTTTGGGCTCAATATTGTTCTATTACAGCTATAAACCCTAATCTATGCAGCCATTTCCCAATTTATGGGTACCTATTCAGTTTACAATTCTTTTACACACACAAATATTGCTAGTGATATTTCAGGACATATATGTTCTTTACCTCTCTGATCTTTTTTAGGATATGTACGCAGTAATCTTTTTTTTCTGTTGAATCAAACAATATCTGTAGTTGGTGGAAGAGGAAAACTTACTTACAAGTTAGAGTTTTGCATATGAAGGTCAAAAATGACAATTGAACAAGGTGAATTTTATCTCATATGAAGGTGAGAGCAATATGCTCTCATTTTGCAAGACTTGCCTGTAAAAGGCTGTTAATATTTATTTTTCTGGATGAAAAAAAGCTTTATGAGAGAAGAAATGGCAATATGACTTTTTTTAAGCATGCCATACAGCCAGAAGAAATTTTATGAGATCTACCTCATTTTATGGAAATTCAGGGAGTTCTACCTCCAAAATAATCAGCCAAATGTCATTTACAGCTATAAAAATTCTCTGAAAAAAGTGATTCCTCAGTACTTTTAGAACACAAAATTATGTTTAATAGCTTATTGAGGAAACTATTTCATTCAATTAAAACTCTGGTACCCAGCCTAATCATCCTATGTCTTTTTTAAACTTTGGTATAATTAGAGAACAACCATTTCCCATTTCCTGATTGTGATAAATTTAAAAAAGAAATCTATTCCAATATATTCCCATCAAATACTTTTTGATATTTCTTTTGACTCTTTCTTTTTTCTTTTATTTTTTAAATCTCTCATGATAGAATGATTTCCTCTCCCATTGTCTGTCATATTCTAAAAGGCAGGCATTGTTTCACCTTTGTTTTTGTATTCTCAAGAGCTTGCCTACTGACTGGCTTTTAGTAGACATTCCTTAAAAGCTTCTTAATTGATTTCTTGATTGATAAGCATTTCTCAGAAGACTATAAGTGCAAGGGAAGGGTACCATTTCCAAAACCATGTGTTGGTTTTCAACTAGCTGATAGAGTCATTTGATCACAGACCTACAGCTCAGAAGTACATCAGAGACAATCTTGCTATAAAAGAAGAAATGAAGAACTGAGGAGGACAAAGGTAAAGGATTTACCCAGATATTAAATATCAATGTGAGATTTGAATCCAGATCCCTTAAATCTTAGGCTCGTAAGCTGTTGTGAGATTATGATTTATTATTAGTAAGTGTTTGAATTGTATATCTGTTTTATATACCAACATACCTGAGGTCAAGTACAAAAATTTTTGGGTAAAAAGGGGTCATGAATAGAAAAAAAGTTTGAGAAATCCTGCTTCAAATGAAAGGCCAGCACCATCTCAAGTCACTTCTGTTCTGACAGCACACTTTTACTGCTAATCCAACCTAAAATTAAATTTGCTTTCTTTGTTGCCGCATTACATGTTGTCTTATATTGAATTTGCAGTCTAATATCATCTATCCTCCATCCTCCAGATCTTTTTGAAACAAAGTGGTGTCTAGTCATGCCTCATCTCTTTTGTTTTTGAGAAGCTAATTTTTAAAAACAAATTTCAAATCTTTACATCCTTATGAAACTTAATCTCATTAGCTCAAAATTCTAGTCTGTCAAGGTCTTTTTTTAGAATTTATTATCTACTTCCTTGGCCATTTCTTTATGTCATCATTCACTTTGAGTTTCCTTTTTCCCTTGACTTCCAGATCTTTAATTTAATATTGGAGAATTAAACACAGGGTTCACCTTGAATAAACATTTGTTGCTACTTCAATTGATGATCTCAAACAGCTTTATTGTTGTTGATCTAATTTTACTTTTATTCTTGGAGAATTCCTGGAACATCTAAGTAAGAAATTCAGCAAGAAAGAAAGGAATGAATAGGGTATTCTGGGTCAATGCAGTGAAGTATTTTATTGAGAGTATTGAAGTGTTATATTCTATTAAGCCAGTTGAACTACAAAATAACTATCATTCTATGTGACAAAACAAATTATTAAGCTAAATGTGGTTAATTTAAATATATCTTTGTCTTTTTAACAAATTGTGTTACCTTTCTTAGCCCCTGGGCATGTAAATAATTAGACAATATTTTTCTTGACTTGTGAATCATAGTCATTGTCTATCTATGAATTAATTAAAAATAAAAAAATAGTTTGCATCCATCAGGATATGTATTACTGGTTAATGTTTTAACATTGGATATTTTTATATGCCATAGTATTATTTTTTTTTAAAATTCCCTTTTGAGAAAGTTATTTCTTATTTCTTATAATTCTAACTCCCAAAAAACAAGCAAACCAAAAAATCAAGCAAGATCCTAATGCAACTTTGGGTTAGGGTTAGGGTTAGAGTTAGGGTTAGGGTTAGGGTTAGATTCGGGAGGCAATTAGGGTTAGGGTTAGGTTTAGAGTCAGGAGTCCGGAGGCGCATTTAGGGTTAGGGCTAGGGTTAGGGTCGGGAGTTGGGTTAGGGTTAGTGTTAGAGTCGGTAGGCATTTAGGATTAGGGTTAGGGTTAAGGTTAAGGTTAGGGTTAGAGTTGGGAGGAATTTAGCGTTAGGGTTAGGGTTTAGCGTTTGGCTTAGGGTTAGGGTTAGGATTAGCGTTAGGGTTAGGGTTAGGCTTAGGGTTAGGGTTAGGGTCAGATTTCGGTTTAGGTTTAGGGTTAGGGTTAGGGTTAGGGTTAGTGTTAGGGTTAGGGTAAGGGTTAAGGTCAGGTTTAGGGTTAGGGTTAGGTTTTGGGTTAGAGTGTGCATTTAGGGTTTGTGTTAGGGTTAGGTTTAAGGTTAGGGTTAGAGTAGGGAGGGTTACAGTTAGAGTCGGGTGGCATTTAGTTTTAGGGTTAGGGTTAAAGTTAGCGTTAGGATTAGGGGTATGGTTAGGGTTAGGGTTAGGTTTAGGTTTATATTTAGGGTTAGCGTTTGCTTTAGGGTTAGGATTTGGATTTGTTTTAGTGTTAGGGTTAGTGTTAGTGTTAGAGTTAGATTATTGTTAGGTCATGGTTAGGGTTTAAGATTACGGTTAGTCTTAGAGTCGGAAGGCATTTAGAATTTAGTAGGCACTATTCAGTTCTCAAAATTAATTTTACTGCTAAATCTTGGTTTGCTTGATGAAGTGATAAAGTTGCAGTGGAGAAGATATGGTTTAAAATTCTTTTTCAGTGTGAGCATGAATAGTATAGGACCAGAGTAGGACAAATATTCCAGTTTTCTGAAAGTACAAGAGAATAATAAAGATTAAAAATTATAGATTAGGGGTTAATACTAATTAATAAGACAGTTTTTACAGATAATAAACAATATAGTTAATGAACATGTAGTAAGGTATATAATTATAAGAAAGTAGCAATATGTCCTTAAAAGGAGCAATTTTTGTTAGATTGAGTTTATTTATTTTTGTTCCTTCTTTTTTTCTTCCATGGTTATAAGTACCTGATAGATAAATCTTAACTAGATGGAGAGAGAAAAGTGAAGATATTTAGACTGGAGAACAATACAATTAAAGTCTTCTGAAGTGCTTGACTAACTATATTTAAAAGGTAGTTATTCATGGTTCCATAAAAAACTAGTATGTCCAGTGAATTGCTCTTGGAATATGTTTTTGGCCTCCTAGTTTAAGATGTATTCTTTCCTCATCAAAATTGACCTTTCCTTCGTTTCCATATTTGGTGTTACTAACCTGAGAGAGGAAGAGAGACACTGCTGGTACCTTGGAGTTAATTATATTCTTCCTTCTTTTCCTCCCCTCACCTTTTCTGAGACTTTAAAAGATATATATATATATATATATGCACACATATGTATATATATGTGTCTGTGTGTCTGTGTGTGTAATCATCATATTTCCATTTTAGTCATTTTGTACAAGAAGAGAAAAATAAACTTAAAAAAATGAAATTTGAAAATAGCATATTTCAGTTTGTATTTAAAAAAATATCTGTGCTTTCTCTGGAGGTGAGTTACTATGATTTATCATTAGTCCCCTGGAATTGTCTTGGATCATTGTTGAGGAATTGTTCTTCACCAAACAATTGTTGTTATAGCATACATTGTGCTCCTGGTTCTGTTCACTTCACTATGCATCAATTCTTGTGAGTCTTTCCAGGTTTTTTATAAAATCATTCTGCTTGTCACTTTTTATAGCACAATAATATTCCACTAAAATCATATACCACAGTTTGCTTAACCATTTCCCAATTAATTGTTGATCCTTTAACTTCTAAGTTTTAGCCACCACAAAAATAGCTACTATAAATATTTTTTTTGTGCAAATAGGTCCTTTCCCTTTTTGTTTTAAAGATATCTTTGGCACATAAACCTTGTGGTAGTATTGTTAGAACAAAGGTTACACAGTTTTATAGCTCTTTGAACATTGTTTCAAATTGTTTTCCAGAATGATAAAGTTAGTTCTCAGTCTTTCTATATCCATCATTTTCCTTTTTTATCATATTATCCAATCTGATAAATATGAGATGGTGCCTTAGAATTGTTTTAATTTTAATCACTCTACTCAATAGTGATTTAGAATACCTTTTCATATGTCTATAGATAGCTTTGTCTTTATTTTTATTTTTGTTTCATTTTTTTTTTTGGTCTGAAAATTGTCTGTTCGTATCTTTTGACCACTTATCAATTGGAGAATGAATTGTATTTTGCCATTTATAATGCCAAATTAAACTCAGTTCTCATATAGGTGAGAAAGCAAACTTTTATCAGAAATACTTTCTGCAAAAAATCTCCTCCACACATCATTTTTCTGCCTTCCTTTTAATTTTTGTTGCATTTGTTTTGTTTCTTCAAAAACTTTTAAAATTTTATACAATCAAAATAATCCATTTTATCCTTTGTAATTTTCTCTGTATTTTATTTGGTCCTATATTCTTCCCTTATCCATAGATTTGGCAAATAAATTATTCCACACTATTAATTTGCTTATGGTATCATACTTACATGTACCTTCTACAAATATTTCTACCTTGAATGATCACTGGTGAGAGCAAGGCTGGAAGCGGGGTGAGTTAGTGGAAACTGATTTTCACAACATACTTAGATTCTGGGTTCTATGATGTTTCATCTGAGGTGAGGTGATGATCAGTGTGATAGTGATACTTTGACTGGCTTGACACATGCTGCCTCTCTTTTTCTTTCAGAACATACCCTGTTGCCTCAGTTAGTTTGACTTTCTGCCCTATAAGTAGTAAGTGCTTACCATTTGGAATTAATTGATGTTTTTTCTTTTTTTTCTTTTCTTTTTTAACAGGCCTTTCTTCCTTCAGTGATAGCTTAAAATCAACTGACATATTTAAAGGACAATGAAAATCTTTAATTATTTACTATTATTATTAATATCAAAAACCTGTGATCTGGTTATGCTATACTCAATAGTGACAAGGCATTCTCTGATAATATCATAGATGGTTTAAGTACATGATGTGGTATGGCTGCATAGGTATCCTAGACAATTGAATAAACATTAAGCAGTCACCTGGTGATTCTTGCAGCCGCTAGACACATTGAGTGACATTAACACATGGAAATGAAAACCAAGTATTTTGAATTGAACAAACAGATATTTGCCTTTTTTTAGGATCATAGAATTAGAACTAGAAGTAACCTAAAAGAGAAGCCAATCTTCTCATCTTACACATGAGGAAACTGAGGAACAGAAATGAAATGAAATATCCATAAATTAATGGATTTCATTCTTATATCCAATTGCCAGAGAATACATTTGAACACAATTCTTTGTGATTTTGGATTCAAGTATCTTTTCCATTATAAGATTTTGCATCTCTTCTCATGTTATTAACCTCATTTAACTCATTTTCTGAAGTTAAATACAATGGTTATGTCAAATAATGTTAAGATTCATCACTTTTAAGTTCTCTGGACATGTCTCAGAATGTCTAAAGAAACAACCCATCAAAAATATATTCATTGTGTGAATTGCATATAATCCTCTAAGGAGGGCTTAAAAGTTAGAGGCTATATTTATTTTCCTTGTATAAAAACCCTCAAAAGTAGGAAAATGGTCTAAACACAAGAAGGATACAATAAATAAATTTTGGACTTGTCCCCTTAAGCCTCCCATAGAATTGAAAAATGAAGATCATATAAACAAATGCTCTACAATAGATCTGTACTAAGCTTTGCAGCCCACTTATTAGGTCAACTAAAAAGGTATCAAGTATGCTTCTAGTGGACTAGAGATATGGACTTGAAGTTTATTTTTGTGTTTAAGTTAATAGTATCTCTCTATTTGTAATACTATGATACAAATCTGTTCCCTTTGCAAAAACCCTGTAACCTAATTATTCTTCTGAACAATGGGAGAAAGGGTTGTATAATATAAACAGCAAATACTGGGAGAAAAGAAAACATTTGGTATCATCATGGCCTCGTTATCCTAATGTCTGAAGGAGATTGCACATTCAGGTGCTAATATCCAATATTAAGGGGAATGGATGGGGAGCTGTCCATGAATACCTAAATACATATTTAGCTGGTAGATTTGAAATATTGAAATAGTGCAGTGAATAGAGTTCTAGGCCTGGAGTCAGGAAGGTCTAATTTCAAATCCAGTATCAGATATTCAATAGGTATGTGATTCTGGTCAAATCACTTAACCCAGTTTGCTGCAATTTTTTATATGTAAAATGATGAGTAGAAAGAAATGGTAAACCTTTCTAGTACTTGTACTTATTTGTCCTTCATTCTCAGAGTACCATGACAACAGGAAGGTGATACAATGGCATGCAAGTGGATTAGATCTTAAAAATTTGATTGACTCCAGGAGGAAGGAGAAGGGGGATTAAACTACTCTAATATATTTGCCAAGAACTTTCAGGGAAGCATAAAAGACCTAGTATTTGGATGGAAACTAAAGGAGGCAGGTTTCAGTCCCCAGTTCTGATATTAGCAGCATGTGAACTTGGGCAAGGTACTAAACCACTCAAAGTCTCAGTTTTCTCATCTCTTAAATGGGGATAAAAATTATACTCCCTGTTTCACAGATTTATACATCTTCAACTGGAAGGGATTTTGGAATTCACTTGCATTGTACAGCCTCCCCCTGAGATTGTGAGTTCTTCCAGAATAGATTATCTTCCTTTTCTGTTTATGTCTTAAATGCTTAGAAGAGTGGTTTGAACTTAATAAATAAATACAGCAAATAATAAATGTTTTGAAAACAATTCAGTCTAATTACCTCACTTTGCAGATAAGGAAAAAAAAGGTCTTTGGGGGCAAATTATCAGTAGATCATAGATCTACTTTGGTTTGAATTGGTTTGAGAACAGATTCTATGAATTAATATTTTGCAGTCTTTCCAAGTGTACTAGACCAACTTTTGCTAAGAAAATGATGTGGGAAACTTCAACTGCCACAGAAATATAAATTATTTTCCCCTCCCCAAACATATTAGACTTCTAGTCTTCTTTATTGGCATAGGATGCCTTCTTTTCTTTAATCACTATGTAGCTTCCTTAAAACAACACCAAAAATAACAAACATTTATTAAGTATTTATTGTTTATACAGAACTATTTTACTCACCATGGGAAATTAAAAAGTTTAAATAAGATAGGCTTTGTTCCGTTAAGATGATAAAAATCCTATTCCTTCTTCCTCTTGAGGTGTGAAAAGCTTAATTTACAGGGTCCATCAGAAAAGTCATAATCATGGAATTGAAGCCATAACTAAAAGGGCTATTTTCTGATATTTTGGTGGAAATTGATTCCGAGTAAGAATCTCAGGCAGAAGTTGAATGTGATCTGCTCTGTGTATGTTATTCATACTATATGATGTATGAAGGGGTCTGGGGGGGATCCTTCAGGGCTTTCTGGAGGCATTGCTGTGACTAGAGCTGGATGGGTTTAGTCTAAAAGCATCAGGCTGACAGGTTCTAAAAACCAAACCCTACATCACATCATGCAAGGATTTTTTTCTGTTCTCTATGCTCTAATTTCATGCCTAATAACAAGTATAATTCATTTACACTCACAGCTTTTTGAGATTTACAAAGTGATTTCCTCATAATAATAACACGAGAAGGCTTTCCAATGAAATGATGCATTAGCTTGAGCACTGGATTTTCAGTCAAGAGGACATGGATTCACATTTATCCTCTGCTACCTTATGACTATAAGGCTAGGGAATTAGCTATGTGTCAGACGTTGTGCTAAATGCTTTATAAATATTATGTCATTTGATCATCACAAAAACTCTGTGAGGCAAGTGTTGTTATTATCCTCCTTTATAACTGAGGAAACAAGAAAATAAAATTAAACAAGTGTCATGCAGCTTGTAAATATTTGAGGCTGGATTTAAATTCAGGTCTTCCTGACTTAAGACTCTGTGTTCTATTTACCTTATCTCACTGAACTCTAAGTTTCTGATCTATTAATTGGAAAGGGCTGGGCTAGATGAAGGGTTGAGGTGGAAAGGAGAAAGAAGAGAGGAGGAGAAAGAGAGAGGTGAAGGAAGAAAGAATAGGGAAAGGAATAAACTTTAATATAGGGCCTACAGGCTCAATGCTATGCAGTTTTAAAAAAAATTATCCTCTAAATTTGATTCTCACAACAGTCTTGGGAGGTAGATGCTATTATTACACCCATTTTATAGATGAGTAAATTGAAAAAAAAATAGAAGTCAAATAATTTGTCCAGGGTCACATAATTAGTATCTGAGACCAGATTTGTACTCACTTTTTGCTGATTCAAGTCCAATGTTTCTACACCTCAGTCATCTGAGGTGTCGAAAAGTGACTTATCTAATATTATTGAACTAGTAAGCATTAGACCCAATCATAGAACAACAGAGATGTAAGACTTTAGCATCAAAAGTGGTAAAGCCTTACTTGGACTGAGCCAAAGTGAAATAAAAATATAACAATATTATAAGATTAAAATGAGGAAACGGTCATTTTTGTATCATCAATGCTTGGGAGTTCCTAAGTGTCAGACAGTATGCTAATAGACAAAACAGAATAGATAAAAACAGAAAAGAAAACCAGCTTTGAAATTGTTGAGAACTATAATCAATGAATGACAAGTAATGGTCCTGAAGACTGAGTATGAAGATAAAACATGCTACCTCACTTTTACCTCCTTGGCAGAGAGGTGATGTTCTCAAAATACAGTTATCTCTTCCTCATCCTGAGGGGTGAGGGAAATGATACAGAAAAATCACATAAATTTTTTGACCCTCCCTTTATTAGTAAAGGTTTTTTTCTTTTTCTTTTATGGGGTATTTACAATACCTTATTGTAAAATTTGGTTTTTTTGTTTGGTCATAGACTCTATATTGTATTCTGGCCTTCATGTGTCATCTGTGGCTCTCACAAAACCTCCAAAAATTGTATTTAATTTCTTGTGCTTTTTTTGTAACGTATTGTAATGTTTTAAACCCTGTACTAAAATAAGGTCAAAATGGGGTACATGATTTGAGCATAACGAAGGATACCTTAAACAAATTAGGAGAGCAAGGGATAATGTACCTATTAGATCTTTGGAGAAGGAAGGGATTTATAACCAAAGAAGAACTAGAGAACCTTGTGAAAGGAAAAATGGGCAACTTCTATTACATTAATTTTAACAGTTTTTGCATAAACAAAACAAACAGAAACAAAATTAAAAGGTAAGTACAAAGCTGAGGAAAAAGTTTTTGTAGCCAGTGTTTATGGTAAAGGTATCATTTCTAAAATACATAAAGAACTGCGTCAAATACAAGTCATTTCTTAATTGATAAATTATCAAAGGATAAGAATAGACAATTTTCAGATGATTAAATTAAAGACAGATGAAAAAATGCTTGAAATCACTATTGATTAGAAAAATTCAAATTATAACAACTTTGAGATACTATCTTACATCTCTCAGATTACCTTAGATGACAGGAAAAGATAATGACAAATTTTGGAGGAGATGTGAGAAAACGGGGACACTAATGCATTGTTGGTGGAGTTGTGAAATGATTTAACCATTCTGGAGAGGAATTTGTAACTATGCCCAAAGGGCTATAAAACTGCAGATCCTTTGATGAGCAGTGCCATTACTGGATCTGTATCCCAAGGAAATTATAAAGGAGGGAAAAAGGACAACATATGCAAAAATGTTTGCATTAGCTCTTTTAGTGGTAACAAAGAAATGGAAAGTGATTAAATGCCCATTATTTGGGGAATGGCTGAACATGTGGTTTATGAAGGTAATGGAATGTTATTGTTCTATAAAAATGATGAACAAGCTGATTTTAGAAACACCTGGAAAGATTTATATGAACTGGTGCTGAACAAAAGCAGCAGATCCAGGAATACATTATACATAATAACAAATAGCAACCATGTGCAATGATCAACTATAAAAGATTTGTTTCTTTTCAATGGCTCAGTGATCCAAAGCAATCTCAATAGACTTTGGACAGAAAATGCCACATATATCCAGAAAAAGAACAAAAGGGAATGTAAATGAACAAATATTAAGTTCACTTTTTTTTTCTCTTCCATGGTTTTTCCTTTTTATTCTGATTTTTTCTCCCAACATGATTCATAAAGCAATGTATATATTAAAAATAAATTAATTAATTAAAAAACAAACAAAAAGAATGAGTTTCTTTGGACATGGCCAAGGAAGGCATTTATTTGCTTTGCTTGACTATAGATATTTGATACAAGGATTTTGGACACATACACATATATACCCATATATAAATATATGTACATACATACATTTGCTATCTCTTTTTTTCTATAGTATTTGTTCTTCAGTTGGAAGAGGCAAATAAAAGAAGAAGAAATGTTAAAATTAATAAAATAAATATGTTATGCCTAATATAGATGATGATCTGCGGAACAGGAGGTCATAGGAAGTCTAATAGTCCATGGACTGCCTAGCCTAGGATAGCTAACAATGAGTTTCTACCTACCTGGTATTAGCCTAAACCTAAGATATTGAGGTCTCTGTCTATGCATTCAGAATGATTTTTGAACAATTAATTAAATATATGGAGTAAGAAAAGAAGTTACTGAAGTAACTATGTATAACATCCCAAAATTAGAGCTAAAAAGGTCCTTAATAGACATCTAGTACAATGCTCTGCAAGTAAAGCTCTGGAGACCAGAGAAGTTAAGTTGCTCATATATTGTCACACAATCTCATCTAAGCAGCATCAGCATATGAAATCAGGTCCCTAACACTTTTCACATTTGGATAATAATGCTCCCTCTTATTTTTACAATGTCTAGCTATTACATATGCTCCTCTTTTCTCCCCTGTCAGAAAGGCAAAGATGCATGTGCTTTAGAATGACTATTTTCCTAGAGAACAAGAACTAAAAATTAGGTCAGTGCCCTTTAGTTAAATTACTCAATGATGCATCCACAATGTGGGAAGGAAAGGGAATAAGCATTTATTATACATCTCCTATGTGCCAGGTCCTGTGCTAAGTGCTCTACAGATATTATTTCCATTTAATCTTCATAGCAATTTTTATGAGGTAGGTTCTATTTATTATCCCCATTTTTCAATTGAGGAAACTGAGGCAGATAGCAATTAAGTGACGTACCCATAGTCACAAGTTAGTAAATGTTAGAAGACAGATTTAAATATGGTCTTTTCTAACTCTAGGCCCAGTCTTCTATCCAATGGGTCATCTAGATGCCAATGAGATTCTTCTTTCCCCCATTAAGTTATTAGTAGTTGGGGTATTTTATCCATCTCATAACATAGGATTTCTACACCCTTGGTGGAATTTATAGTAAACAATTTAGGCAAGTATATTTATTTTTATACATATCTCCCCAGAAGTTAATACAATTCCTGATATGTAATAGATACTTAAGGATGCTTGTTGATTGATTGTTTTTGCAAGGGCCCATAGGGCTGATTATGTAATAACTTATGACTTCATGGAGAAACATAATTGGGGAGGAGAAACAAATATATTCTGTGATTATTTTAAATCAGGTATTTAAAATGTAGAGTTTATTTGCTCATTTTACAATCAGACAAGTAGAATATGTTTCCTGGGATTCATTTCAGTTAGATGGGATATTTTTTTAAAAAATCACTATACTTTTTTTTAATATATATTTTACCCATGGACATATAGTTCCTTTGAGCTTTATTACACCCTGCAAATAAAAAGTTTTTTTCCTCTTATTCTGTTCTTGTGATTCTTACTCATACATGCATACTCATAAGACTCCAGCATGAAGTCAGTATTGGCATTTTAAAGTACTGAAACATCTGAGCTGCATGGAAATGATTGTTCTTTCTGTCTGTGATCAGCATCTGATCTGTACATTAATGGTACATTTCACAGAAAATAAGCAATAGTTTTTGGTGCTCAGTTATCTTAGAAATGTCTACATTTATTTGTATTTTTTTGCCTTTGATGCTGAAGAAAATAGTTTAATCTTAATTCAAATGTTTAAGAAAACAAACACTCCATGTAGATGCATTTATTGTAATTTCCTAAAAGACGTGTTTTCATCAAAACATTTTTAAACGTTGAGGAATCATAACAAGTTCCTGGCAGAGTCTTTTTTTCCTTGTGATGGAAAACATATTTTTAAACAAACAACATATTCCATGGATGGCTATGGCTGCTTTTTAAATCAGAGTTGACTGTTTTGCGGTCAGATCCAGTTTATCAAGAAAGCAAGTCATTAAAATGTCAACTTGCACTCTGTATGTGCTTTTTAATTTTCTGAATTATACAATGCTCTGTCTCCTGGAAGAAAAAAGTAGAAATTGGTTAAATCCTCATTTCTCATGAATGTAATAGGAGAGAATAGGTCAAAGATTTACTTGAGTGCTTGAACTACAATCATCACTGAGGTAGGGTAAGAGAGTCTTTGCCCCAGATCACCAAAAATGATACTTGCTTACAGTACTTTTATCTTCAGGTTTAAACAACTGAATTTAACACTTAGTTAGCATGAATAATTAGTTTAACATAATTAACTTTAAGCTAAACAGTTTTCTTCAGTTGCCCAAAGGGTCTTTCCAATCAAGCTTGGCCTCTTGACCTCCCTGGTAATCTACCCTTCCAGGAAGGAATGGCTCAGGATATCTAAATTTCCACTTGGCTTTGAATCCTGAATTTTGAAATCCCAGATCTCCCCAGGTTTCCTCCCTTCTTTTATTCTTTATTCATATTAATTTACCTTTAAAAACAAAATAAAGTAAAACATACAAAGCGATATTTATTTGAGAACAATTTTAGAGTTGCCTTAATTGGCTTTAACTTGTACACTGACAGGATAATTTAATATGATATAGTACTATATAATCTCTTGTTTCTCCTTCATTTTCAAAGAAGACCAATGATATTACAGTGTGATATCGTGACATGCATTATAGTAAGGCCGTTTCCCAAATTTATCAGCCTCATTCACTCTTTCTGAGTTATGAGAGCCAGTGGCAAGACAAAAGTCAAGATGTCTGGCATTAACCTGGGATGTAGTGCATTGTCTTGGTATCTTCTGTGTCTAAGGAAGCTCTAAGCACTCCATAACACTTTCTTCAGCTCCCTGCCTTCATGGTCTTTGGAACATATTTTTCTCTTCACTCATTCAGACAGGAGAAGTCTTCCCATATTTGGGGCAGATGGGTTTGTAGTCTATTGGTTACCCTCATCCTGCTTTAGCCCATCTACAAATATGGTCAGGGTGTGGCTGCTACTGTGATGCTGTAACTTCTGAGAGCTGCAGGTGAGAGTTGAGTACCACATGATCACCAAAGGTAGATGAGCAGCCTGAAGAGACCTCAGCAAACCCTTGAACAAGAAGTGCTAGTCTTCCTTGAATATCCATACACCCCACTGAGAAGTACAGTTGTAGTACTAGTAGGCATTTTCTGCTCTCCTGTGGCTTGAATCAATTATTTGATCACATTGCGTCTGTTGGCTATTCATGTGTAAACCTTTCATTATATCACATAAGAAAAGATCCACAGAAGGACAATTTAGAAAGCAAAAGTCTATTTGCAGCAACCTCTATCCCTCTGTTCTAGGCTCTCCATCCCCAGCACTGGTACTCCCCTTTTCATTCTCTTGTTCTCTCATGCTAATCCCCAACACAATCTGTGGTGAACAATTTATTAAACTTTCAAGTAATAAATTCATTATCCTTCCCACAAGTATTTGTATTTTTTTAAACTAGGGATGAATTTCTAATGTGAAACCAGCCTATTTATTAGACATTAATGACTAAGAGAATATTGGTGTTGACAAAGAGGGCTTTGGTAATATTGAATAGCTTGTGATTATTGAAATTGTTGCTCCATCTTCCAAGTACAACCCAACTGGATTTTATTCTATTCATTTGTGGATACATTTGATGATAGGCAACATATAGTGGATCCCAACAGGTATTCAAATGAGATTTCTGTCATGCTGTTATTTCTTTTTGTACTTCCTGAAGTCTCATAGAATCATAGATTTTAAATTAGAAGAAATATTAAGAGAACATTTAACACAACCCCCTCATTTTGAAGATGAAGATAGTAAAACCTAGAGAATAGAAATTATTTTTACAAGTTCACATAGAATATGAGGTTCAGAATCTTAATCCAGGTTTTCATCATATCATACAGTGCCTGTCCCTTGTTGGTGAGTGTATTTGAATTTCTAAGTAGGAGAAATAACTGCCTTATGCAATACTGCTGATTTCATTGAGGTCTGAGCCCGACAGTTCATATAATGAACAAGACAGTCCTTGAGAGGACTCTAGAATACTGCCTAGAGAGCTATTCTTCAATACAAAAACAAAACAAAAGAAAACAAAATCTCTCAAAATCTAACCAAAATCACACAATACCCCCTTTATTTTAAAAATTAAAAAAAATGTTCTCCTCATTTTTGCTACTGAACCCTTCTCCAGAGTACCTGTAATTAAGGTGAATCTGTAATTGGGCTAAAATCTTTGCCTCTAAAATATACTCTAGTCTAAAGGGTATCTTTTATTCATATACTTTAAATCTATCAATTTTTTTTAAAAGAAGCTTGAAGAGAGCTTTACTTAATGAGATGGTCCCAGAATCCAAGAAGGAAGACCTGAGTTCAAATTATGCCTCTGACAATGCTGGTTGATTGTCTCTGGGCAAATCATTTAATGTCTTTATCCTCTACAACTCTTTAATTATCTCAGTAGCAGAGAAAATGTTGACTTGCATTAGCAGAACTAGTTCCTACACCTGGAGTGTGTCTACAATAATGAAAACACATTCTTAAAATGATTATTTGCCACTACTTTATTCCATTAATGAATAATTGTAGAATTGCATTAATTAGAAGAATCTTTAGAGATCATGTAATGAAATTTCCTCTCTTTTTACCCCCCATATGTAATGTCACCATTTTATAGGTGAAAAAATCATGATTATTGGATATTTACTACATGTACTGCATTATGTTGTCTTGTGAGATATAATAGAAATAGGAAATATACAGACATAAATGTGTGTAGGGTTGTGTGTATATGTATACATGTGCATATGTGCATATATGCAACACAGATGCAATATACCTATGTGTGTTTATGTGCATAAATGTACACAAGTGTGTGGACAGATTTGTCTTTGACAATATTTACTCACCAAAGGAGAAAATAAGAGTATGAATGAAATATTAAATTTTGTGATACAGATAACCTAAAAAAATACTTCCGAGAATGGATAATTTAGTGTGAACTACACTAGTAATAATGACAATATTGTCATACTTTAAATTTTGAGGAATTCTACAAGAATTATATCATTTGATGTTTAAAACAATCATATGAGATAAATGTTACAGATCTTATCTCCACTTTACAGAGGTTGAAACTGACATTTATGGAAGGAAAGTAGCACATGGTAACACAATCTAGTGAGAGAAACAGGTCTTAAACCTAAATCTTCCTGAATACTGATTCTGTCATCATTTAATCAGCCAGTTAACAGTTATTAAAGGCATTGTGCTAATCCCTAGAGATACAAATCAAGACAAAAACGTTTCCTGCTTACAAGGAATTCAAAATCTAAAGGGGAACACAACACACCAAGAACAAGATATATTCTGGTTTATGTTTGTTATTCAGTTATGTTTGACTCTTTGTGATGTTATTTGAAGTTTTCTTGGCAAAGATATTTGAGTGATTTGCCATTTTCTTCTCTAGACGATTTTTTTCAGATGAAGGAGTTGAGGCAAATAGGGCTAAGTGAATTGTTCGGGGTCAGAGAGGTAGTAAATGTCTGAAACTGAATTTGATCTCAAAAAGATGAGTGTTTCTATCTCCAGTCATGGCACTCTATCCACTGTATTCATAGCTCCCCATAAACTGGATATATTGGAGATAATAACAGAAGGAAGGCCCTAAGATTAAGGAGGAATAAGCAAGGTTTTTTGCTAAAAGTGGAATATTAGTTAAAACTTGAAGGGAGCTAGAGAAATCAGGAGATAGAGATGAGGAGGAAAAACATCCTACCATACCATCAGGAACATGACAGTGCTATCTTGTCTTTCTAAGGGAGAGCATTTAGGGAAAGATTTACAGAGGAAATAGATAAGATTTGGTCTAAGATTAGAAAAAAATAGAAATAATTAGGGAAATGGGGTAAGGGAGTCTTACAGGAAAGAATAATTTTAGTTGGGGAAGGAATAGAATATGATAATATTCCATTAGGAAAAAGTAGTCTAGCATGCAGTAGAGGTGAGAAAGGAGTTCAGGGGGCATGCATTCAATATGGATGTTTCCAAAGAGCATATAGCAGACTAGTAGAGCACATCAATTTCATTGTGTTTATTTAAAGAAAGTAGTGACATTTAAGAATAATTGTGGGTCCTAGCCATCTTCAGTAGGTGGTCAGTGTGACATTTATGTATAATGTCTCTCAAAGGCTAATAAAACTTCTTTATGCCTGTAGGTTACACTTTTAGTTTTGCTTTGTGCTCATTTAAAGTAACTATTTGATAAATTGTAGGATATTAGCAGATGCTGAAAGTCAAGTATATATTTATATACTAAATTTTTTCAACCCTGAACTTCTTGTGTAAATGATGGAAATAAAATGGTTATTTCACTGACATTATAAGTCCTTGATTCTCTAAGTGTAGACTATATTTTGTATATTTGAGCTTAGTGGCAAATAAATGGTACAGAGTGTTGACAACAAAAAAAATAATTTATATGTATTGCTTAAAGCATGAATTAATCATTAAAACAAACTTCCTAAAGAAGAAAATTGGGAAAAGTTTTGTATCCAAGGGTTCTGATAAAGGTATTATTTCTAAAATATATAGAGAATTGACTGAAGTTTGTAAGAATACAAACCATTCTCCAATTGATAAATGGTCAAAAGATGTGAATAGACAATCTATATCTACTTAATGATGGGTGGTGGTATAGTTCTGGAGCTAATGTTTTAGAACCAGAGGTTAAATTCTGGCTTTCTTGTTTTCTACCTGTATGAATTTGGACAATTCTCTTATTTTTCTGGGCTCAACAGACACCAAACTTTGAGATACAAGAAGACTCCAATGTGGAACCTGGTTCTTCCAAGAAGTAGCTTTATGTCCTTAAAAAATTATAGTTCTCTGGGACTTGGTTTCTTCATCTGTAAAATGAGAGTCTATACCATTAAAGTCTTTTGTAGCTGGAAATATATGATCCTATAACATGCAGGGATACATGTATAAATGTATGCATAGACATATATGTATACAACTATGCACACACATATTTACATAGCCATGTGCATATAAACACACGTTACACATATATACATACATAAATATACACATATATTTATGCATGTATGTTTGCATATTTGGGTATCTTAGTCTGAACATGTAAAGTTTTTGTAGGAAACTTAAAGAACTGGGTAGAGACACTAAGAACTTAAATTACTTTCTCAAGGTTATATAATAAGTCTGGGTCAGTAGTGAAACTTGAATTCAATTCTTTCTAAATTCTAGACCAGTTCACTGCTCGAGGTTCTGCATTTCCACTAAGAAAATATATGTGTATTGGACTACTTGCCATCTAGGGGAATGGGTAGGGGAAAGGGAGGAATTGGAACACAAAGTTTTGCAAGGGTTAATGTTAAAGAATTATTCACTCATGTGTTTTGAAAAATAAAAGGTTTTAATAAAAAAAGAAAAATATATGTAAAGTGCTTTGGAAACCTTAAAGTCCTTTTAAAAATGTATTCAGCCATAGGATTCAGGCTTTTCCTGCTTTCTAACATGCTTCTGTGCATTTTTTCCCCTTTCCATTCCGTCTACTCCAAAATATTCCTTGAGGCAGAAACTCTTATTGCTTATATTGGTATCTCCACTTTTTAGTATAGTCCCTGATATACATTAAATGCTTAATAAATAATTGGCTTCCTGTCTACTTGTCTATAATCTATTTTCCTCTTTGTGTATTTATCTCTGTCTTTCCCTCTGTCTCTGAATCTCTATCTCTCTCTCTCTCTTCTGTCTCTGTGTCTCTGTCTCTCTCTGATT
>JAJPUD010008344.1:61210-91414 GCA_023553655.1 Myrmecobius fasciatus
GTTTCTCTCTCAATTCATCATTATCATTATCACTACCTATTACTTATCTGTCTCTGTCTGCCCCAGTTTCTATTTCTGCCTCTCATGCTCTCTTGCTCTCTTATATCTTTATCTGTCTTCTTCTCTGTCTCTGTCTTTTTATTAGTCTCTGAATCTCTATCTCTATCTCTCTCTTCTGTCTCTCTTTGTCTCTGTCTCTCCCTGTCTCTGTTTCTCTTTGTCTCTGTCTGTCTCTGTCTCTCTCTGATTCTCTGCCTCTCTGTGTGTGTCTGTTTCTCTCAATTCATTATCATCATCATCATCACTACCTATTATTTATCTCTTTGTCTCTCTGCTTGCCCCAGTCTCTATTTTCGGTCTGTCTCTTGCTCTCTTCTCTCTATCTTTGTCTTCTTCTCTGTCTTTTTCTTTCTCTATCAGAAGCCTTTGTTGTGAACCACATGGGGTGCTTGGAAAATTTTCAACAGCCTTCATGTGATTCCTTCACATGTACCTGAAAAATTTAAGATTATTTTATTCTCTTTTAATTAACACAAGTCTCACACATGTACATATATGTATACATACAAACATATATATGCACACAAAAATGTGTGTATAACACACACACATATATGCCACCCAGCTTAGTGCACACACACATACACACATATAAAATCTACCTTTTATTTTGAGAAGAAATGAAATCAAACAGCTAAGCTTTAGGTCCTCTAATGTAATATAGACTTGGAAGATAAGTACAGAACACCAAAACATAATACTAGAGTTCTAAATTTTACAGTTAACATTTTCAAGTCCTGGCTGCATTTCCATTTGACTTAACTCAATGTCATGTCACATGAAATGTGTTCCCAGGCTGTCTGTCTCTGAACACAGCAAGACCTCAGTTAGCTGCCAGCTTTGACTTCCTATGAATTGAACTGCTCAGCCTAAATCATTGAAATGTGAATGATTTCCCCAATATGCTGTTCTGGAAAATCCCTATATATCCTGGACACTTCTAAACTCCCCTTCCCTCCCATTTCCCCCATAACTTATATATATCTTCCTGAGGTTCTAGGAGTTTGGCTGAATGCAGAATAGGATTCCCTTGGAGCTATCTGGACAACATAAATTTGAACATGTCGTGGAAAGAAACTGATCAAAAGGAAAAGACCAAAATCAAGGATAAAACACTTACAAAAAGTAGATTTTAATATCTTGGCTTTTTTGTGAATTTTTTTCCTTCAAACATTAAGAGAATAAAGAGGGAGCTTAATAGCTTTTTCCATCAAAAGAGAAGACAGTCTTCCTTATTAATACAGAAGGAAAGGTGGGTCCTTTACAGACATGGAGTAAGAAGGCTCTTTCAGTGTTATGATGCTACATTGTGTATTAAAAATAAATAAACTTTTTAAAAGGGTTATGATGCTATCCAAGGCTTGGTTTTCCTCTTCAGTTTTAAAAAATCCAATTATCAACTTAGACTTTCTATAAAGTTTGCTTAAAGACTCCAGGTATATGGAAGTTCAGGATAATGGATGTGAAATTTACATATATTGATCTTTAGTACAAATGATAGATTTTGAATAGTGTTTCAGTAAGTGCTTATGTAAACCTGGTAAAACCACAAGTGAACTCGTGGTATGAATCCAGTGCTGGAAGGGACACAAAGATTATCTAGTACAATGCCTTCATTTTACAGATGAGGAAGATGAGGCACAAAACAGAAGTGACCCAGGGAAGGAAATAAATATTAGAGGCAGGCTAGGAACCCAGATTTCCTTAATAAAAACAACAGAAACAACATCAACACTGTTTTTTCCTTAATTTATTGATTCAAAGATAAAAATTCTATAATTAATTATGCTAATCTTTAGTAGCACCATTATTGATCCAAAGACATATTTCTCAAATGTCTCTACTTTTTTCTCTTAAAAATAGTTACTATTTGACTCCTAGAAAATATAGAATATATTTGATACTTACAAACACTTAAAAGAGCTGATGAAGAGTAAGGGAACAAGTTTTTCTTAAGCCCTTCCTTTTTTTTTTTTTTTTTTTTGCTGAGGCAATTGGGGTTAAGTGACTTGCCCAGGGTCACACAGCTATTACGTGTCTGAGACCAGATCCGAACTCAGGTCCTCCTGACTTCAGGGCTGGTGCTCTATCCACTGCACCACCTAGCTGCCCTAAGCCCTTCCTTTGTGACAGACACCCAGTTAAGCATTTTACAAGTAATTTGATGAGGGGATTAGATACAAGGATATATAGAAACTCTGGCCTTCAGATCAGATTTGAGTCAATGTTTTAACCTCATTTGTACTATAAGGAAAATGTCACTAATTTTACATTATTTCTATTTATAAATATAGAAATACTGCAAAAAAAATTGAGTATCATTTTTTTTTGTGAAGGAATAAGATAAAATATACTGGTAAAAGTCCAGAGTAAAATGTAAACTTGAGTTTTTCTTTCATCAAAGTAAAAAAAAAAATCTTTTTTTCCCTTGAAATTAAGACTCCCAATGTCTCCAGTTTATTCAAAGGAATTATTTTCCCCCAAAAAATTGTTGTAGTGGTTTTCCTCTTGTAAAATAAATATTTACCTGATCATTTTCACTTAATTAATTGCTCCCCAACAAATATATGTCTAATAGAAACTGAAACAAATAAAAAGTCCTATATGAATTTGGAAAAAATCAGAAGAATTAAATAATTTTAGCATAGTAGATATACATGTTTTAGAATAACAATGTTCTAGATTTAAGCCTTTGCTTTGGAAAAGAGAATATCTGCACTGGATTTGCATTCCTCCCAAAATAAAATTATAGATCTAGGCTAAAAAAATAGAATAAAATAAAAGTAATTTCATTCGTATAGTTCAAAGGTTCAAAAACAAATTTCTAATATATAACATCTTTTTCTATATGTGTAAAATCTTCAAAAATTGAAGTTTATTAAAAACAAATAAAAATAAATAAGCAAATGAAAATTTTAGGATTGTTCCTATTGTTTTATTTCATTGATAGAAAGTCTAATTCTCATAACAATATGGGACACTTTCAATATGTTTAGTAAGAACTCATTAGTCTTTTTCAAGTCAATGATAACTTGGTTTAGCTATATTTCAATGCTCACTGAGTTGGGTTTTCTGATGAAATTACTTAAGCTTCTATAGTTTTTCTCTCTATTCTTATCTTTCTGTTTTGTTCTTTTTTTTTCTTCCTCTATCTTTATTTGGATTTGCTTCTCTCTTCTGTAGATCTTTACTGGATTGCATGCATTTATAATGGCAAAGTAGCATATTTGTCTTTCACTAGAAGAAATCATGATCTTATCTGTTTCTTCTATTTTGTATTTGATTGTGATCAGTTGAGATTGTAGCAGATTCATGCAATCCTTTTTCTTTTTTCTAGCCTTTCATTTTAATTTTCCTTCTAGTGAAAAGGATTGCTTGAATCTGCTACAGTCTCATCATTCAAGGCTGTGATGGAGATTGACAGTGGTTCAAGTGGAACAGAAGAGGCACAACTGATCACTTGATTTTATTTGGTCTTTTTATATCATTGTTCTTACCTGTATTTTCAATCATGCATCTTTAATATTTTATCTTTTACCTTTTTAGAAATGTGGCAATCTCTCTGTTTCATTTTGAATGACTCTCAAGTTTAATTCTTAGCTAATTCTATGATTTGAATTGAATTGGTTGGTTGTTGTCCTTTGTTTTTGAAGAGTACCCAAATGACATTCCTCTATTAGAGTCAAGTTAGAGTATGCCCAACTATGATTGATCGGACCAACACAAGCTTGGAATGCTTTTGCACAGGATGGGTACAAGTAGCCCATTTGAACATTTGGGATGGGTTTTCTAAATTTGCACTTTTACTTTTGGAGCTATTTAAATTCTGCTTTATTCATACAGTAGAGCACCCTCTCTGCTCAGGGCATGCCAAGCTGGTGTTTCTGTTTCCCATGTCATAAAATCTATCCCAAACTTCTTAGGAAAGATTTTGAGAGTATTCTTCTATTGATTTACTCAAGAACCATGTAACTATTTACCCTGTATTGTCAAGTGTGGTTTGGTGTTCAAACAATGTGGCCAGCCTAATAGAGTTGTGTTCTCTTCAGTAGAGTTTGGATGCTTGACAATTTGAGAAGAGAATTCAGTTTCTGGTATCTTATTTTTCCAGGTGTTCTTCAGAATGTTTCCAAGACAATTCAAATAGAAGTGATTCAGTTTTCTATCATGGCGCTGGTAGACTGTCCAGGTTTCATAGGCATAGACTAATGGGTCAACACAACAGCTTGTTAGACCTTCAGTTTGGTATTTCATCTAAAACCTCTTCTCTCTAACATTTTCCTCTGGAGCCTCCCAAACACTGAACTAGCTCTGGTAATGCATGTATCAACTTCATTATCAATGTGTACATCCCAGGAAAGTATACTGCCAAGGTAAGTGGACTAATCCATAGCATTCAAATCTTCTCCATTTACTACAATTGATGGTGTCACATATGGATGGTGTTATGAAACACCTGTGTTTTCTTGGTATTGTTAGGCCATAATTAATATAAGCAACAAAGAATAAATCTATTGCCTCACAACTTCAGAAACTGCATTGAATGTGCAATGATCTGCAAACAAAAAATATCATACACAAACATTCCCTTCACTTTAATATTGACTTGTAGTCTTTTCAAGTTGATGAATTTACTACCAGAATGGTAGCTTATCTTGCAGCCATGTTCATCCCCATTGAAGGCATTTGATAATCTGGCTGAAAATTTCATGCTAAAAAGCATGGGGGCAGACACACAGCATTGTTTCATTCCATTGGTGAGTAGGAAAGTGAGGTAGCATTATCCATTATCTAGAACCAGGACAAGCATACTCATGAAATTAATGAATATTTCTAGGCAACCATTTTTTTTTATTTAAAGCTTTTTATTTGTATGACATGTATATGGGTAGTTTCCCAACATTGATCTTTACAGAGCTTTCCATTACAAATTTTACTCAGAGCCCCCTCCCCTCCGCTAGATGGCAGGAAGTCCACTACATATTAATAATGTTGAAATGCTTGAGAAGTTATGCAAGAAAAATCCTATCTACAAGAAAAAAAAAGAATCAGAGAAAGGCAACACAATGCAAGCAAATGTCAATAGAGATCATGAAAATGTTACGTTGTGGTCCATATTTCATATCCCTCTCTCTGGGTGTATATGGTTTTCTTCATTGAACAATTTAAACTGGTTTGAGACAATTCTTTGTTGCAGAGAGCCATGTCCATCAGAATTGATCATCATGTAATACTGTTGTTGCCGTGTATGATGATCTCCTGGTTCTGCTCGTTTCACTCAGCATCAGTTCATGGAAGTCCCTCCAGGCCTCTCTGAAATCATCCTGCGTAGGCAACCAATTTTTGACATAATTATCCATTAGTCCTTGCAAACAATAGTATCAAAGGCCTTGGTCATATGAACAAATGTCGTGTACAGACTTTCATTCTACTTGTTTATCTTCTGGAGTATTTGGACAACAAACACCATATTGACCATTCCTTGACCCTTTCTGAGCTTACACGAGTTCACAGGTAGAAGGCCATCTTTCAGGTGAAGAATTAGCCGATTAAGGTGGACTCTGGTCAGCAATGAATCTTGCAAGCAAAGACCAAGAGAGAAACCTCACTGTGATTGTCACAGAATAATCTATTTCCTATACCTTTATGGAGATGGACAATGGAAGTGTCCTTAAACTCCTGGGAGATAACCTCTTCTTGTCATATAAGTTGGAAAATTTCAGTCACCTTTTGTATGAGCAATGGATTCTCTTTCTTGTAAATGTCTGCAGGAAAAGACTCAAAAGAGCCCAAAAACATGACAAATCTCTGAAACAGTTGTAATCAATTAGGTAGGTAAATGGTCAATGTCTCCAACATTGATAGATGATGGTCTGTTGAGAAAACTATGAATGTATTCAGCACATCTCTCTAGGATCACATTCTTATCACTAATCAATATGATTCCATCAGTACTGAATAGTTGAGATGCATTATAGGTCTTTGGCCCATAAAATAGCCTTTAGTTCATCATAAAAACACTTTGGATGTTAACTATCAGCATAAAGCTTCTTACTGAGACAAGAATCCTGCAAGAATCCTACATCTCTTGATGAAATTGAATACTGCCTTCTTAGAAATGGATGAATGGGGGCAGCTAGGTGGCGCAGTGGTTAGAGCACCAGCCCTGAAGTCAGGAGGACCTGAGTTCAAATCTGGTCTCAGACACTTCCTAGCTGTGTGACCCTGGGCAAGTCACTTAACCCCAATTGCCTCAGCAAAAAAGCCAAAAAAAAAAAAAGAAATGGATGAATGTTTTTGCTGTTGGAGTTCTTGTTTTTCATTTAGCAGCTTCTGAATTTCCTGATCATATTCATTAAGATGATCTTGATATTAGTGAGCATTCTGATCCAGCTGAACAAATGCACTATGGTTCACTAAATCTTTGAAAGCTGTCCACTGCTTTTCTGCTCATTGGTGCCGATTGTGTGTTGGCTCAATTCTCCCTCTAAATTAACAGTAAACTGTTTCTGCTCAGAGAAGCACTCCAGTCTGTTGACATCAATTCCTTCTGGTAGACTTTTTTGCTTTGGGGCCACCAATTTTTATGAATGCAAATATTTACCTTGGAGAAGATGTCTATGATCTTTCTAGTACTTTGAATGACCACATAGCATTTCTCACTTTCACATCCTTTCTTTACAAACACATAGTCAATGTTTGCTATGTGGGTGCCTCCATGAAGTTTTATTGCATTTAGGTAAACAGATTATTGGTGATGAGAAGGTCATGAGATTTTCAAATATGCAATAATAAAGGACCAAAGTTTTTCTGTTTTTAACTCCTTTCTTCCCAAGGACTCTCTGCTACATCATTTTACTATAGCATTAAAGTCATCCAATTTGACACATTGATGATAAGGCTCTCCAGATCTTTATGAATTTGTTCATGACATGGTGAGAGTATAGGCACTGATGATAGTGGGGGTATGGTGTTTTCATGCAAGTGGCAATTACATTGGGATGAGTCTGTCATTCACTCCTTTGGATAGACATAAAAACTTGTTGGCTAGATCAGTTCTGATTGCAAAATCTAAACCAGTTTCATGGCTCTTCCTTTCACTGGTCTCTCCAGAAAAGATATGTATACAGTTCCAATTTCAGCAAGCTGGCCTTCATTTACCAGCCTTGTTTTACTCATGCCTGCTATTTGGATACCTGCTGCTGAGTTCTCTTGCAATAAGAGCTGTTTGTTTCTCAGGTCTCCTGGATTTAGATATGCGAACATTCCATGTAGCAATGGTGACTGGAATCATCCTTGCAGAAGTTTTTGTCCAGTGTGTGTGTGTGTGTGTGTGTGTGTGTGTGTGTGTGTGTATGATTTGATTTCAGGGTGAAATTCCTGTTTGCTATAGCAATTTGAGTAAGCAGACAAATTTTAGGACACATTTTGTAGCTCCTTCCTCACAGCAGGAGGTGAGAAACACAACCCTTAAATGGCTGTTCCCAGGGAGCTGTTAAAACAGTTTGGCAGACTGTGCTGCTGTGCATGCTGGGGTCACACACCTGGAGTCACAGGTGAGAGGTGGATCAAATAGAACCAAAAGTGGGAATTAGCCCTGAAAAGGGTTCAGCAACCCTCATTCCAGAGATAGTAATCTTCCCTGAATACACCTTACATTGAAATAATTTTGATACTGATATTGGGTCTTTGTAGTTTTGATAGAGAAAGATTAAAAGTAACACTCTCAATGAGCTTATTTAATGGTCATGAGGGAGGATATAAACTGTGCAGAGATAAGTGTGATTTGAGATAGGGAATATTGGTGACAAGGGAATATTGGGACAAGACAAACCATTTTAGAAAATTTGAATAGATATTGTTCTATAAGAAGTGATCAGCAGGATGATTTCCGAGAGGCTTGAAGACACTTACATGAACTGATGCTAAGAGAAATGAGCAGAACCAGGAGATCATTGTACATGATGACATCAATATTATACAATGATCGGTTCTAATGGACATAGCTTTTTTAAACATTGGAATGATCCAGGTCAGTTCCAATGGTCTTGCGATGAAGAGAGCCATCTCCACCCAGAGAGAGCACAATGCAAACTGAGTGTGGACCACAATATAGTATTTTTACTCTTTTTGTTGCTGTGTGCTTGCATTTTGTTTTCTTTTGTATTTTTTCCCTTTTGACTTGATTTTTCTTGTGCAGCATGATATTTGTAGAAATATGTATAAAAGAATTGCATATTTTGCAGATATTGGATCACTTGCCATGTAGAAGAGGGGGTGGGGGGAAGGGAGGGAAAAAATTAGAGCACAAGATTTTGTAAGGGTGAATGTTGAAAATTATCCATGTTTACCTTCTGAAAATAAAAAGCTTTAATTAAAAAAAAGAAAATTAGAATAGGCAGAAAACACTTCATTTGGACAGATTATATTGAAGTTTTCCTTTATCTTCTGCTTTAAAAAGTTAGTCTGATCTACCAATCATAAATAAAAGTTTATGAAGGGTCAAAAACATACTTCATATTTCTCTGTTCTCCTTCAGCATTGTAAATAATAAAAAAATTAGTATATAATGGAGATATAAAATCTCATAGTGAGAAGGGATCTTAGAGATCAGCCACTTATATTTAGAGATGATGTAAGAAACTCCTCCACAATATTTCTAACAAAAAGTCAGATTTTCTCCTTTTAAAGACTTTTTCAAAAGAAGCCTTTTCCACTGCTGGATAATTCTTATTATTTGTAATTTTTTTCCTTTCTTAGTTTGATCCAAAGTTTGCCTCTCCCTAACTTCTGCTTGACCCTATAAGGCCTATAAGGCCAAGCAGAGGCTTCCCACCTGGTAGAGGGATTAGATTTGGTCCAAAAAAAAAAAAAAAAAAAAAAAAAAGGACTTCCAGGAGCCAAGATAATGGAATGAGCAGTAAATTACTGTAATCCTCCCATATTCACCTGTGGGTAGCCATAAAATAAGGCCCCAAGAGAGGTCTTGGAGGCAAGTGGTCCCTTACTACAGTCCAAGACAGGAAACTCCCCAGTGAGTTAGCAGCAAACCCACCTCAGAAAATAAAGAGGATCCTTAGCTCCAGAATGGTGGAGCACGTGAAAGTCAACAGTAGGACCCACATACACCCACATAAACATGTATTGGCAAAACTAGGGAAGCTGCAGATTCCAGCCTTGGGGAATCATTATGTGCATCAATACAGCCCAGGGTAAGTAGGCATCTTCCAGGGAACAGATCTCCAAATGGCTCAGTGTAGCCCCGGGGAAACACAAAAACAGCCCATCTGGACTCAGCATGAACCAGACACCACCACTAAAATCACAGTTCAGGACCAGATAAGCTGCCATACCAGTACAGTCTCCAACAACAATGGTTACTTCTCATCATACCTCTTCAAGGAGCACCAACTTGCACCTCAAGGCAACATAAGTGAAGCACCAGGTAAACAGAACCTGTAGTTACTAGCACAAGAAGCCAAGACAGTATTCCTGCCACCTGGATACAGAATTAAAATTTAAAGAAAAGAGGAAAAAAGATGAGCAAACAACAACAACAACTAAAGAATCTGACTATAGAAAGTTATTATGGTGACAGGAAAGACCAAGACAAACCCCAAAGATAAAGAAGTGGTCCAAATACCAGAAAGAACCCATGTAAGAGAACTCAAAAGAGAACTTAAAAGCATAACAGAGAGGGAGAAGAAAAATTGGCAAAAGAAATGATAATGATGCAAGAGAATTATGAGGAGAAAAAAAGAATCAAGCTTTTGCAAAACTCCTCCAAAGGTAGAATTGGCCAAAAGGAGAAGGTAATAGAAAAATTCAGCTAAGAAAACAACTCCTTAAATAGTACAGCTGGCCAAATGAAAAAGAAAGTACAAATGCTATTTGAGGAAAGCCATACTTTAAAAGTTAGAAGTGGGCAAGTGGAAACTAATGTCTCTGTGAAATGTTAGGGATCAATCAAACAAAGTCAAAAAATGAGGGGAAAATTGGAAGAAAATGTCAAATACCACATGGGAAAATTAAGTGACCTAGAAGATATGTTTTCATTATCAGGGCAATTAGAAGCAGAATATGTAGACAGAGGGCAGAGATGTGAGTTGACTGTGAAAGGATAATATCTAAAAAAAATAAAATTAAGGGATGAGAGAGGAATGAACTTGGAGAAAGAGAAAGAAAAAGGAAGAAAGGGGCAAATTATCTCACATAAAAGAGGCCAAAAAATAGTGGAGGGGAAGTTGGGGAAGGTGAGAGGGAGTGAGTGAACCTTTCATTAAAATTGGTTCAAAGAAGGAATAATATACTCATTCATTTGGGTATAGGAATCTCTCTTCTCTGTAGGATAGAAGGAGAAGAAGAAATTAAAGAAAGTTTCAGGTGATAGAAGGGAAGATAGATTTAGGGAGGTGGTAGTCAGAAGCAAGAAACTTATGAGGAGGGATAAGATGACAGTAGAGAATGGAGGGCAATACAATTAGCAATCATAACTATGAAAAAAATTAGAAGCAAGCTTTTTGACCAAAGGCCTCATTTCTCAAACATAATGAAGTTTATAAAATTTATAAAAGAAAAATGATAGCAAGAAGTATCCCACAATTGATAAATAGTCAAAAGATACGAATATGAATAGTTTTCAGATCAAAGCTATCTATTTCCATATGGAAAAAATGCTCCAACTCACAATGAATTGAACAAATGAAAATCTAAACTATTCTGTGTTACTACCTTATGCCTATTAGATTGACCAATAGGACAGAAAAGGAAAATGACAAATATTGAAGGGAAGATGGGAAAAATGAGACATTAATGAACTATTGGGAGAGTTGTGATGATTCAAACATTCTGTAAATATGGAACTATGCCCAAAGGGCTATAAAACAATGCAAATCCTTTGAGCTAGCAATACCATTTATAAGGTCTGTATCCCAAGAGACAAAAAAAAAAGGAAAAATATGTACAAAAATATTTGTTGCAGTTCTTTTTTGGTGGGAAAGAACTAGAAATTGAGTGGATGGGCATGGTATGTGATTGTGATAGAATATTATTGTGCTATAAGAAATAATGATAAGGATGCTTTCAGAAAAAAATTGGGAAAGACCTAGAAGCTAAGGAAAAGTGACATGTTCTATGTACAAAGTAATGGCAATATTGTAAGGTGATTAGCTGTGAGTGACTTAGTTATTCCCAGCAATACAATAATCCAAGACTATGCAGAAGGACTTATGATAAAAAATACTATTCCTCCCAAGAAAGAAATGATGATTTCTGAATAGAGAATGAAGCATATTTTTAAAGTTTATTTTTCTTGAATTTTTTTGAATGTTTTTTTTCACAAGACAAATATGTTTTGCATGTTTATACATGTATAACCTATAATGGACTGCTTGCCCTCTCTAGGAGGGTAGGGTGGAGAGAGAGGAAAGGAGAGAATTTAGCATTCAAAGTTTTAAAAATTATTGTTAAAATAATTTTTTACTTGCAATTGGGAAAAAATAAAATATTAAACAAAAGCAAAAACAGAACTTTTCTCTGCTTTAGAATGATAGAACACATCTAACTTTTTTTTCACATTGCATGAAGAAAACCAGATACAGATATGACCTGCTCAACAGACCCTGAACCATAGTCCTCTTTCCCTCCTATATTAGACAACAACTATCCCTGAAGAATTGCTATGAAAGTTAAAGACATTTTATCCCTGGGAAGATGAATTTGATCATCCCACTTACATAGTTTGGCAAAACAATCTTAACTTTGTAGAAATGATGTTATTAATTTTTATTTGGCTTAGGCAAAAACACATGGATTCCAATTAGCACTGAGAATATACTACCCCTTCTCGAGTACACTGCTGCTAGGAGCAATGATAAATTTAGATTCTTTTCTTTTTATTATTAATCAGCTTTGGAAAAAGTCCACATTCTTATATTTCAAATTCTTTGAAATTATAACATTAGGTTTAGTTTATTTCAAAACTTTTCTTTATTTAAGGTATTCAGATACCGTAAATTATAAATAAAAAATGACTTCAATCGACCTTCTCCATGAAAACAATGATCTGAAGAAGTATGATTTAGATTATTCAATAGCATTTCCTTTCTTAATCTTAGTGAGATAAAATCAAATCAAAATAAAACTTCTCTTTGCAACCACAAAGCTTAAACATACATATGCCACAACAACAATCCAGATGTATTTCTAACCTTTAATTCATAATGAAACAATCTCTTCCAACTCAACTTTCTTTCAGGGAATAAGAAATAAGTCAAGTTCTTTTTTCCACCATGTATTTGCCCATTTAAACTCCACCAACAAAGATTTTCTTAGACATATGAACTCTTTACCATTGCCCTCTTAGGCCTAGATTGCTGACCAGTAAAGCATCATTTGATTTCAGAACCATTCAAACAAAGTCTGAGCAGATACAAACTACTGGAGATTTTTTCTAAAGGTTTACAGATGCATCTTCATGTGCAATAAGAAATTACAGTTCAGAGTAAGAAGGGATAATAAAAGTCACCTAACATACTTTGCTCATTTGGAAGATGAGACACCTGGGTCCAAGGGAGGTGCAGTGTTCAAATTCACACCTACACTAAGAAGCAGAACTAGGTTTTGAACTTTGTTCAAAAGTACTTTTCTTTCTATAGTATTATTCTGTAGAATTCTAGGAAGTCTAGTGAGAAAACATTTAATTAGAGATTCAATGGTCTAGAACTACAGGAGGCCCTGCATTGTAGTCCATGTCATTCATTTTGCAGAAAAATAAGGCACACAAGGGCTTATATAAATTAGTGATTTTTCCACTAAGGTAAAAAAAAAGAAAGTTTCAGAACCTAGGCCCTCTGATTACCAAAATAGAATTTTTTTCCACTCTATCATGCTATTTCTCAACCCACAAACATTTAATAAATGCCTGGTGAATCAACAGAAAAACAATACAAACAAACAAAAAAAAAAACTTCTTGCCCTCTTGGAGGGAGGGAAAAATAAAAAATATAAAAGGTAAATATATACCTGATTAGTTAAGGGGGTGGGAGTATAATTCTTACATCCACTTATCTATCTTTCTAGAAATTCAGAGAATGAGAATGTATTTTTAGTGGGAAAAGGCCTTTGAGCTGTACATTGAAAGGAAGGAAGGATTCTAAAAGCTGGCAGCAAGGTTAAGATGTAATCAATAGCATGCTGGTGAATGTTGAATAAATTATTCTCCAAACACACATATACACATATACACACATATATACACATATGCACATAAACACACACAATGCAGTTTTAAGTTTAATGTATCAGTAACATTTTCTCATTGCTTTTTAAGTTTAAAAATAATAAATTAATAAGCAGCTAGATTGTTTAGTGGATAAAGCACCAAGTCTGGATTTAAAGAAGACCTTAGTTCAAATCCAGCCTTAGACACTTAACATTTCCTAGCTGTGTGATCCTGGGCAAGTCACTTAATCCTAATTGCCTTGCAAAATAATAATAATAATAATAATAATAATAATAATAATAATAATAATAATAACAAATTAATCCCTACTTTTAGTATTTGCTGATTTTTGAGGTGTCGTGCTATCATGTGAAACTTTAACAATTGTCCTTTATAAACTGTGAACTTACATGGGTTACATGGTATCTGGGGCCTCTTGTAATTGTAGCGCTATGGTATTCGAATTGCATTATTCTTAATATAGATCTGTTATCATCCTGCAGAATAGTGCTATAGAAAGAAAGTTAACTTTGGAATAAATTCAAAACCCAGGCCTGAAGGTTAGATTATGCAAAGTTGAAGAGTGTTTAATTAATAAATATGATGGAATATTTAATTTAAGAAGCTGCTAATCAATGCAGAATTTATAGGGAATAAAACAAAATACATCATTGCTATAAAATTAAGGGATGATCCTCTCTTCCTCAAACAAATCTTACTGTGCAAAGATGAAGATAAATATTTCTATTTTGAACTATTTTTCTGTGCTGCCTGTCCATTTGTGAAATGAACATTAGAGTGTTTAGAGTGTACCTAAACAAAACACCTATTGGTTGAAATTTTAAATTAATGACATTTATTGAGCATATTGTGGTAAGATTTGTGCATGTGGATTATTCTCCATAGATTGTATCATGACCTTTGTAAACAGAATGGTGAAAGCCTTATTTTGTGTTATTTTATGTTATCTTGGGAGCATAATAGCAAACAACAAAAATAAAATTATGACCTATAAGGAATTGAAAATTTAATTGCAAAAGTAAAAAAAAGCATTAGGTTGATTGGTTTTTAATTATTTTGGAGAATGTCATTTGGATGTCACTAATCTGTGCTATTTCTCTGGAAAAGATCAAATTGCTAAGAGGCAACAAGAAATTGCTAAAGGTTTTTCATTTTTTGAGTATAAGGTAGCAACTGAGGCTGGGAGGATAAGAAATACTTTTCATATTGTCTCAAATCTTTTCATTGAGGCAAAAGCAAGGATCTCATTTTCAATTTTTTTAAATTAATAAGATCCTGGGCTTCAAATATAAATATTTGTAGAAATACTTATTATTAAATAAAATACTGCTATATTTTAAATTCTTTCCTCTTCCATTTTTGTCCCTTTCATCCTGCCTCTTTCCTCTCTCCCATCTGTCCCTCTTGACTTTCCTTCCTTTCTTTCAATATCATCTCAAATTCAAAATAATCTTAAATTAAAATCTTAAATTTAATCTCTTCTCCTTCCCTAGTTCTGCCTTCCTGAGTTCCTATTCATCAGAACTAGCATTTTTGAAGAAATATGAGAAAAATGAATACATTTACATTTGAAAGAATGGATTTGAGAAGTGAGGATCTAAAGGATAATTTTGTCTCCTATGGGCTAAGCAATACTATTGCCTTTTCTCTATGTTAGATTTTGGAAGATGCAATATACCATAAAATTAAAATACATATGACAATAAGTCATGGTGCATATGTAGTTTATATATTAGAAATGGAGGTACAGATGCTCTATAATGAATTAAATGAAAATTCTTAAAATTATTAGTGAGAGGCAGAGGGGAAGAATAGTTACAGGAGTGGCAAAGAGTCAGAAAGATCTACATTCAATTTTACTTTTGTCATTCTGAATCTGAGACTGGGCAAATCTTAATCTGGAAATGTTCTAGGAAACAATCTGAGTCTACAAATTATAGACATTTCCATTCCAGTAGCTCCTTACTCTGAATTCACAAGTCTACAAAATAAAAAATAAAATAAGTAAAAAAAATAACATTTTTTTCTTGGAATATATTACAAACATTTACTGTGATGGTCCCAATACTGAAACTATTCTGATACCCATTTTCTAAGTTCTTGGTTGTTTTTTTTTAGAAAAAAGACATTTTTTAGAAAAAGACAATATAAAGAAAATCATTAATGATAGCTCATTGAGTCATGCAATATCTCCAAATAAAGATGATATAAGTAACTATTTTCTATCTTGAAAAGAATCAAAGAAACAAACTCCAACATGTTCATTACAAAGGGCTAGTGAGTATCTACTACTGTGGCACTCCTGGCAGCTGGGTTACAGTTGCTAGTATGCCAGATCCCAGACATGGTATGATTAAATCCAGCATCTAATCATTTTGTTACACTAAATGTACAAAGCATTCTGATTATAGCATGCCTTGTCTGCATGGTGGCACATATGTTATGCATTTACTATGAAATTACTAGTGTGAATTTGTAACCAAGCTACATTGTTTACAAAAGTTTTTAATGCTACAATCATTGTAAAAAACAAAAATCGATATTTATAGATTCCTCATACAATGTGTGAAGGAGACCAAGTAGGTGATTTGACTTTTCATTATTTTTATTATTTTTATTATCTTTTGTCATAATTAATCTCTAATTTTTTGGTCACATAACTAATAGATTTCAAAACATAAAAAGGCAAAATTAACTTTGAAACATACCCACACCTAACACCACATACCAAGATAAGATCTAAATGGGTTCATGATTTAGATATAAAGTGTGATATTATAGCAAATCAGAGGAACATAGGATAATTTACCTCTCAGACTTGTGGAGATGGAATACATTTATGTCCAAAGAAGAACTGGAACTCTTAATTGAAAACCAGATAAATAATTTTGACTATATTAAGTTAAAAAGTTTTTGTACAAACAAAACTAATGCAGACAAGATTAGGAGGGAAGCAATAAATTGGGAGATCATCTTTACATTTAAGGGTTATGATAAAGGCCTCATTTCTAAAATATATAGAGAATTGTCTCATATTTATAAGAATTCAAGCCACTCTCCAATCGATAAATGGTCAAAGGATATGAACAGACAGTTTTCAGATGATGAAATTAAAACCATTTGTAGTCATATGAAAAGGTGCTCCAAATCACTATTGATCAGAGAAATGCAAATTAAGACAACTCTGGAGAACCACACAGGTACACACCTGTCAGATTGGCTAACATGACAGGAAAAGATAATGAAAAATGTTGGAGGGGATGTGGGAAAGATGGGACACTAATACATTGTTGGTGGAACTGTGAACAGATCCAACCATTCTGGGGAGCAATTTGGAACTATGCTCAAAAAGTTATCAAACTGTGCATACCCTTTGACCCAGCAGCGTTTCTATTGGGCTTATATCCCAAAGAAATCATAAAGGAAGGAAAGGGACCCAAATGAGCAAGAATGTTTGTGGCAGCCGTTTTTGTAGGGGCTAGAAACTGGAAACTGAGTGGATGCCCATCAATTGGAGAATGGCTGAATAAATTATGATATATGAATGTTATGGAATATTATTGTTCTATAAGAAATGACCAGCAGCATGATTTCAGAGAGGCCTGGAGAGACTTGCATGAACTGATGCTGAGCAAAGTGAGCAGAACCAGGAGATCATTATACATGACAACAACAAGACTATATGATGATCAATTCTGATGGACATGGCTCCCTTCAACAATGAAATGTTTCAAACCAGTTCCAATTGGTCAGTGAAGAAAGCCATATACACCCAGAGAGAGGGATATGAAATGTGGACCACAACATAACATAACATTTTTATGCTCTCTATTGATGTTTGCTTGCATTGTGTTTTCTTTCTCACATTTCCTTTTTCTTGTAGATAATGATTTTTCTTGCACAGCAATATGTATACATATATTTGACTTGTCAAGTATTTTAACATAATTAACATGTAGTGGATATCCTGTCATCCAGGGGAGTGGTGGGGACTAGGGGGGAAAATTTGTAACAAAAAACTTTGTAAGAGTCAATGTTGAAGAATTACCCATACATATATTTTGCAAATAAAAAGCTTTAATTAAAAAAAAAGAAATACAATAAACACTTCTTACTTTTTTTTAAATCTTGAACACAAATACTTCATTTACCTTTTATCAGTTCCTTTAATTTACAAGCTTTTTTCTTAATATTTATCTCTGACACAGAACAATCCTTCTTTTAAAAAGAAAAATGAATAAGTAAAATTAACTAATACCCCAAATTATCTGGCAAGAAATTCAATATTCTGAACCAGTCATCTACTCATTCACCTACAATGATTTATTTCACTGAAATGTTACAATTAGACTGCACCAGTTATTCTCTGAGATGATGATTGATTAGCAATTCTGTATAAATTTTACCAAACCAGTTTTTGGTTGACTTTATTTGAGAAGTAAGGTTTAAATTCACAGGTTCCAATGTATTCATTACAAACATGGGGTAACATTATTTGAGGGAAAATAAATAAAATATTTTTTAGTTCTCAATGCAACATTAATATGCAATACTTTCCAATTTTGAATTAATTAAATCATATCAACTATGTTTAATTCATGGTACAACTTATTAAAATATACCTGTGAACTGACTGTCAGTATACTAGTTCATTTTTTGGTAAACAAACACATCAATGAATTTTCTAAAAATAGAATCTCTTTCATCCCATGTTACAAAATTTTAATATTGAAGTTTTAAGCTACATGTTTTTTCCTAAAAAGTCTCAACCAGAATTCCTGAGTGTGCTGTTAACTTAACATACTCAAGACTACAATTTAGCAAAAGAAATGGGAAAATCTGGTAATGCAGAGTGCTTTTAGGGATTTCACTAATATGAGAATTTATAGTGTGACAATTGCTTCTTCTTTTTTTTTCCTGAGCATGTCTACATCTATTTGAAATTTCAGGTGAAGGTCTCAAACATTATTTCATACTTCTAGTCGATACCATTAGTTAGAAAAAAATATAAGTAAAGTCAATAATGGCATCTCACCAAGTCATGCTATCTCTCCAAATGAAGATGATGTAAAATAGCTTTTCTATCTTGAAAAGAATCAAAGAACTAACTTTGAACTAATATCTAACTTTTCAAATTTTCACTTATGATTTAGTTTAATTTTTAATTGCATATTAAGCACCTGGTAAGTAACTATAGCTTGGAAGAATTTTGGTTTTGAAATTAGATCTGGATTGAATCCTCACCATAAAAGACTTTATGATTTGGGAAATTACTTAAATTTTCATTTCTTATCTATTAATGATGACAATAATAGATCTATAGCCATGTCTGAGACTTGTAAGAATCAAATGAGATTTTAAAATATAAACACTATATTGTGATGAGTATAATGATGATGATGTAATGGTGATGATAATAAAAGAAAAAAGGTATAAATAAATGAAAAAAGAAAACAAAATAGTGTTAAGCATTTTTATATACCAGTTGTGGAGGAGCAGCAGCAGCATTGAACATTGAGGACCAGTTTTGGAGCTAGGAAGACTTGGGGGCAAGTCCTGTTTTTGACATATATTAACCCCATGCTAAGTCACTTATGAAAGAAAAAATTCTCCTGGGCACTCACTAACTCTCTAACTTGACTATCTCTGAGCTACTTGACTTCATCAGTGGATATAGTTTTCTATAAAGATGAAGTCACAAATCTCCCAAATCTTATCCTCCTTCTTCTTTTCTTCCTCCTTTTCCTTCCCCTGTCATCTAAAATTGAGTTTATAATGTAGACAGATGTGCAACATTTATCTTAAAAATATGAACTAATTCTACTGGAATCCAATATTTTTAAATAAAATGGTAGCTAAATACATATCTCTATATTTGCAAGGCAATTAAAATAAGGGACTTGCCCAAATTCACACACCTTGTAAATGTCAAATGTCTAAGGCTGGATTTGAACTTAGGTCCTTCTGACTCCAGGGACAGTGTTCTATCCACTTTACTATCTAACTCTCCCTACATAAGATTATTTTTAAGAGCATAGCCTACTTTTATCTTTTTCATTTCAAAGGAATGTCTAAAGAAACAAAAGAAAGCCTACTGAATATTTTTTTTTGCACACCTTGTTACCTGTTGGCAACTGGTCTAATATTCTAAATTTCTTTCTTTTCTTTTCTTTTCTTTTTTTTTTTTTGCTTTTTTTGCTAAGGCAATTGGGGTTAAGTGACTTGCCCAGGGTCACACAGGTAGGAAGTGTCTGAGACCAGATTTGAACTCAGGTTCTCCTGACTTCAGGGCTAGTGCTCTGTCCACTGCGCCACCTAGCTGCCCCATATTCTAAATTTCTAATACATAATAGATGTTTATGATTTTAAGACAAATGTGTATATTTTGCAATACAAAAACTTGTATTAGTAAAAGGAAAGATTTTCTCCAGCTTTACTTTAATTGCCTCAAAGTTACAATAAGTTTCACTATGATTAGACATTTCCCAACTTTGACCTTGAAAGTACTTGTTATCTTTTAGTAATCTTAGAGGTGAATAAATACATTTAAAAAAATAGTTAGTGCATGCTTATATCAGCATGAATGAGGAGTCTGGCTCTCCATAGCAGTACCGACTTCCTCAGAGGTAAAAATAGGGGTGAATTAAAGATAAATTTATTCTAAAATGCCTGGAAATAATGTATGTTTAATATGTGGCTTCTAGTAATAAGAAACAAAAAAAAGAATATGTCTATTTTCTAGATTTCTTTTAGATGATATCTATGTACTATAGAACAAGATAATTCTTTTGTTAGTGAATACTGTGGAATATTATCCCTAGTTATTATTATTATTCACTTTCTACTGTCCAAAAGATGAAATAAAATTCATTACTTTCAATTGAATGCATATGACATTAGGTTTTTCCCCTATTCTGATTATAATCAAGATTCATTTGTCATTGCCATGAGCCTGTCAATGGAGATGGTAAGCAAGTGGATATATTATTCTCTAGGCTTTTCATTCTTACTTTAAGATACAGAGAACGTAAAATGTTAGATGACCAAGAGTCAAAGTTTATCTATGACACTTATTACCTGTAGAATCTAAAGAAAGTCACTTAACCAACTTGAGTCTCAGTTTTCACAGCTTTAGAATGTCCCTTACAGTTCTAGAACTACATTTCTATGGCTATACATTTGTTAGTATGACTTCTATTAGAAAGATTGTCAGACAGAAATGTGTATTTTATTCTCTGCTCTAACATTACTTCACTAAGTCTTTATCTTTTTCTCATCTATAACAAAGTTTAGAAAAATGAGGTAAATATGGATTATTTCCAAAATCTCTTTCTGCTCTTACAATCTATTTTTCTATGGAACCAGTTCTACCTCTGGAAAAAACCACCATTATCATTACCCAACACCAAAAACCAATAATTATAGTAATCATGACCAAGAGAATTGAAACAATGTGAAAGAACACTGGATTCTGGTGATCCAGAAAGGAAAGCAAATTCATTGTATATAGGAGGGCTAGGCAAATCTAGGAACAAAATGGAGGAAATTTAGCTTAATTTTAAGTCTGAAAATTCATCACATGTAATAAATAATCATCATGTAGTTTTAAGTTAAAATTTTGAGGGGAAAATCATCACTAGTACAAAAGTTCTCATGAAATTTATATGTGATTATTAGAGAAAGATTCTGTCATTCTTCTGGAAATAAAATAAACTTACTCCTAACTAACTACTCTAAAAGACACTTATTCTCAGATGTTGTAAGTGTTAAATTTTTCAACAAGGCATCACTACCCTGTAATTCCTTTAGAAATATGATCACTTCTCTGACTGAGTCAGAAGGGTGCAATATCAATGGACTGGGGTGGGGGAACCCTATGCCCTTGGCAAGGATTCACAAAACTAAGTCAGAGAATTTAGGAGTTGAGCAGTTTGAGTGTGTGCTGTCCAGAAGACACTTTGGTGAAGCAAACTTCACTACAGATGGAAGTTGATCCTTCACCTCATTATTAGAAGTCAGCACTGAAGATACTAACTCAGAAGGACATGCTTCATCCAGCTTTTATGAGAGTATAGACATAATTTCAGACATACCTGTGTACAGAATTAGTCACTTGAGAAATGTAGCAGCTTTGAGGAGTGGGACATCTGGCAAAAATAATAGATTGCTTATTGATTCAAGAGAGAACTAGCCATTGCAAATGAGAAATAAGTTTCAGAAAAGAGCAGTCTTTGGGAATTTAGCTGAGCAATGCATCCAGACATTATACTTGGATAGGAGTGGGGTGGGAGAGTGAGGATTGTGTGTGAGAGTTTTTTGTGAGAATTACCTAGAAAAGAAATGTCTTCAAGCTGGATAAGAATAGTGAGTAGTTTTGGCCACATGTACTTTACATAAGTGCTTCACGACTATTGAATTGCATGTATATGTCCATTCTTCCCAGTAATGGTATCTATATTAGTGATAGTTTTCTGGAGAGAACATTTGATAGTTTTCATTCTTAAGTGTCATCTTAATAAATTCCTTTGATAATAGCAAATTCTGTCTACTGACCAATTAATAATGAGGAAAATATTAGAAGCGGCTTTTGAGTTATAGGAGTAAAAGTGGGTACCTACAAGATACTCCTTCATCTCTGAGGCAATAGTTGACCTTCTGTTACTGAATTTATGTATGTGAATATAACTATTGGAGCATAGTTAAAAAAAAAAGGGGGGTAATATGTTATTCATTTTCACTTTTTTTTTCCTATACTGATTTTGAGTGAATGGAAAGAGGGCATTTTATATTTGAAACAATCATGGTAAAAATGAATTTATTTATTTATTTATTTATTTATTTATTTATTTATTTATTTTTGGTTAGGTTGAGCAATATTGAGAAGATGGTGAAGTTTTTAGCATCCATCATTCCCAATTCCTCTTCATTACTTATTTCCCTCACTTCCTTCCCAGATAATCTATTCTTTGAAGCCATTTCCTGTCTTCTCTTTTTGGTGCCCTTTGGTGTCTCCTTTTCTGTCTTTTACTTTTCCCCCCAAATGGATACTTAGCTATTTTTCTCATGTCCTAAAGGCTCAATATGTCACTTAAATAATCGGACACACCTCTACACTTTAATATGCTAATGATACTTCTTTAGCTTCTGATCAATATGCACATAGTTTGCCCTTTCCCTTTATTAGTACCCTCTAGTGATGGAAATCCCTAATTAATAGGAGGAAAAGGGAAACAAAAATGGGTAGTATTTGTAGACAGATTAAAATGTGTAATAAGTGATTCCTTTCTTTGTGTACATATATGTATACAACTATAAGTGCAAGCACACATATTATATATGCATACATAATATATGTTCTTGCACTCATATATGTATATATGATATGTATGTATATGATATATACACACATATACATATATAAACATCTCTCAAATATAACACTAGTTACATTTAAGGGAATACAAAATTCTTTACTTTTGGTTGAACTATCAGAAATCATTTTATTTCAACCCAAGATGATTTGAACAAATACAAACCAATGTCAGATTGTTTATGCTTAAGCCAATGGAAGCTTTTTATCAATTTTTATTGGATTATACAATCTTTTAGGTTTTATTCAATCAGCAAAACCTAGATTGAAAGCTCCTTGAAGGTAGGTGTGGTCTTTGAATCTTCTTATATTCCTAGTGCTTAGCACAGTGCATAATACATAAGAGGTGCTTAATGTTTTTATTGATTGGTTAATCATGTGAACTATGAAAGCAATCATTCTATTATATTCATATTGCAAACCTATAAAGTAATTTGATACATGGACCCTTTACTAGGTTTTCTATTTAATGGTAGAAAAAAATAAAAATAAATTCTTCAATTTTTCTTTTGAATTTTTTTTTTTCTTTATGCTTTCTCCCACCACTATTTGACTTTTGGGCAATTTAGTCAGAAATGGAAGAGATCTTAAGAAGGCTACTGAGTCCAAACTCTTCATTGTACACATGAAGAAAGTACATAAATGAACTGTGTAGTGTCACAGAGCTAGCAATTCTACAAGGCAAAATTTGAACCCATTTCTTCTGACCTGAGTCCAACACTGTACCCAACTTTTACAAGAGTTCTAAGTCTTTACCAGATTATTTCATTCCTACTTAAAAGCTTAAATCCTCTATATCAGTCAAGCATGGACTAATCCCTACTATACAAATGAATACTTGAAAAGAATTGAAATCCTAGTTAATAGAACAAGCTTTCCATATAGGATAATATGAAAATCTGAATCACTTTCTGGCACATTGGAAAGAGATAGTTGCATTCATACACTATCTTTCTCCAACATTGTGCCCCAATTTTTTCATATATAAATGAAGAAATCAGACTAGATGACCTCTTAGATTATTTCCCATTCCAAATCTGTGATATTTTTTGTTAAGACTGTGAATACTGTAATTTCTAATACAATGTGACAGTTTACTCAAAATATTTTGACTTTAAGATGATAGTATTTTTATGACTCAAAATGTAAGCAATTCCATAGTAACTGCAAAAGATTTTATATGTCATGTCCTTATGTATCTAGTTGTCTACAAATACATTTTTTTCTGAATGCTATTCAATTAATGTATAAATTGAAGTTATCTTACGTGGAGAAGATATAAGTTCAGATATAATAATTGTACTTAAAATGTTTTCAAAATTATTTATTTTAAATATTAACTCTCAACAGATTCCTCATGTCTTGCTGTTTTGATAACACCATTATGAATATCTTCCATGACTATAAAGAACTTTGAATGATGCTTTTGAAAGTAATGTTATACAGAAATGGTATGATGAGAGAAGATTTAATATTGTGGGACTTAAAATTTCCCAGTGGGAGTGTGATAATGCACTACTCCTTCACTCCTCTGCTGAATGAGATTTTGATAAAGAACACAAATCAGATGTTACTTGGTCCACATTATATATGCATCACTTTTGAATTTTCTATGTTGTTAGCAATACTAAAAAGACCCATTTCTCTAGTGCTTGGTTGTTTTTGGCAGTCACAACTTAAACATACCATGTTCCTGCAGAATTACCCAAGATAAAGATATGTTTTACCCACTGCCAAAATACATGCTGTAAGATGAAAAAATATGAATCATTTCCATGCTACAGAAACACAATGATATTGAATAACTGACTTCAGGTCAGAGGTTAAGAGAGACTAGTGAATGTAATGTATTATGGTATTTCTCCCTTTGTTTTGATTATCTACGTGGCTTGCATTGAAAGAGAGTATTAAGACTACATCTCTCACTGATGAAATTGTTTAGATAAAAACCTTTAATAGTAAAGTCAAAATAACAGCCAATTTTAGATTAAAAAAAAAACTTTGAAACCAAACTGAAAATATTTTTGCATTGAAAAAGAAAAGGATTGTGAAGAGAATATGAAGAATGAATACATTTTGACTATTATAAACGCTCAAATTAACTATGAAGGATATATATGAAGAAAAAGGCTATTCTGAGAAAGAACTGATAAATATAAGTATTTATAGAATAATTTTAACATGCACATATGTATACATATGCATACATACATATGTATATATATACATATATATATATATACATATGTATGTATGTGTATATACACATACCTATTTGTGTCTAACAATAGCCATTTCTATGTGATGGAGGGGAAAGGGAAGTGAAAAAAAGAAGAAAATACTTGCTAATTTTGCTATATATTTAAAAGAAACATCAACTTGTACATTTGCATTTTCATGTTCAATCATCTTTTTATTATACCATGTTATAAATATGCTTGTTTTATTCCATAAATTAAAATTAAATAAATAAATGTGATTTAAAAAAAAAGATCTAAATAACATAACTGATAATACATTGACTGACACTCAAATGAGTTGGAAAGAGTCACTGGAAACCAAAGGTTAGAAATTTGGGGTGAATTGAATAAAGGAAACAAATTGAAAAATGTCAATTTGTTGAGGCTTATCTTAGTAAAATTCAAAATATTTCTAAGGTGCATTTTGGAAAGGTGGTAGAGTGGGTCAAAAAATTCTCCAGCCACATACAGGGCAGAACAGTATTTTGGGGTGAACATGGAACAGTAAAATTAAAATACAACTGAAGCAGAATAGTGGTCTTCCTGGGATGACTGGATAAGAAGGAAAGACTGGATAAGATCCAAAGAAAGATACCAGAATAAAAATTTGCCTGATTGAAGTGTAAAAACCTCCATGCTAGCCTAGTTGAAACAGCAAGAATCAAGCCCTGGGGCTAGTTGGGTTGGGAGAGAGCCTTAGCCCTAGCACAGGAATTTTCACCCCTTAGAAAGTGTTGGAAATTAGGCAACTGAGCAGAGTTGGGGGAGAGGGGATGGAGAGTGGTTGGGTGGAGACTGAGGGAACCTCTGCTAATAAGTAACATCAAGCTCAGTTGTGAAACGTGGTCCTGGGTTAGAAGGAACCAACACCTGTTAAGTGAATGCAGAGGCAGTAGGGCAGAGACAATGCTGGCTGTGGTAATTTAATAGGAAAGCAGAGTTCTTGGTTTCAGTTCCAGATGAGGGGGAGAAAACTGAAGATGGTCCTGAGACCAGAGACACCATCCCCCTTACCTTGGGAATAAAGGTAATTATAATAATAAGCTGCTATAAATTAGCTAACAAAGAAGAAAAACAATAATAGAAAATACTGTGGGAATAGAGAAAACCATCCTTTGTTTTCAGAGGATACTCAACCCCCCCAAAAAACTTTTCTACTCCAAAGAGCAATGATAAATGTTCCATCCAAAAAACAATTCATAAAAGAACTCAAAAAAGACTTTAAAAGTCAAATGAAAGAGATTGAGGAAAAAAATAAAAAATAAGAGTAATCCAAGGAAAACAAAAAGATCATGAATAGAAAGCCACCAAATAGAAAAGGAGATCCAGAATCTTAAGAAAGAAAATGATTCTTGAAAATTAGAATTGGATAAGAGGAAGGGTTTTATGTAGTTACGTACGAATCATATGTGTACTTTTATGATTTTAGATGAGTATGTAAGTGTGTCCGTATGTAGCCTTCTGGAGTAGGCACGAAGGAAGGCAAAAAAAAAAAAAAAAAAAAAAAAAAACAAAACAAAACATGCACAACAGAGAACAAAAGAAAACCTAGAAGGAAGATATTTCCTAGAAGGAAGCAAAGAAAATCTGGACAGTTATGAACAATTTATTATATAACCTTTCTTGAAATAGAAATTTATTGCTTTATATTTTGAATATAACAATTTTTTCTTTTAATATTTAATATTTAAATTTAAAATAAAATAAAAAATATTTTCATGCAACAATAATGATTTATTAATTTTCTTGGTAGTTAGTACCTTTCCCATCTGACATCATTTTTTATCTATTTTTTTCTGTATCTTGTATGAATTTAGTTGTTTATATGGTGTGAGTTCTTTCAAAGTAAGAACTGATTTTGCATCTTTTTTTTTTTTCAAAACTATGTGCCTGAAATATAGTTAATGCTTAAAAACACTTTGGTGTGTATTAATTTCTTATGCAACTTATTTTGTGGAAGTTACTGTGAGAGATAATGGTTTATTAAGATTAAAATTTTAAAATCCCTTAATTTTGAAGAGCAATCTTTCTATTTTTCATTATCTGTTTACTCCTCTCCACTATTGCTATCATATTAATTCAGACTCTCGTCAGGTCTCCTGTGTACTTATTGTAACAATGTTTATCTCACTAACTCTATTCCCTCTTTCCCTCTCAATCCAGAAAACACTCTTTCCAAAATAGTCTTAGTAATTAAGGTTAGTGCTAGTCTTATTTAGACATAGTTATTTGGGCGTAGAATTTGCAGATGGATTTTTCCAAGTTAAGATATTTTTTTTCCAGTCTTTGAACTATCAGCTTGAAGAATACTAATATTAAAACTAACAGTGATTTCATTTAGCATGTAATTAATCATTAACCCCATCACTTTTTTGTCCTACCAAACACAAGGATAAGATTTTTTTAAAGTTCTCTATGTAAAAGCTTACATTCCCATTCATTTTTGTACTTTTCCCTGACTTCTTTTAATTCCATCCCTTGTTTTCTATCTTTTTTCCTAAAGACTATTCCATCTTAGTCAACTGACAGCATATTATGATAAACTTACCCCGCTTCCTTCCTTTATCTTCAAATTTCTTCCTATTCTTCTATGTTTTAACGAATCCCTAATAGTCCTATTCAAGCAAATAATTTATCTCAGAAGCAATTTAAAAAAAAATAATTACCTTACTGAACTAAATTATAGTGTATCCATCGACTACTTCAAAATCTGAAGTAGTTCATAAAACCATTGTTGTAAAGGAATAAAGCCACTTCACTGAAATATTCAGATAAGCAGATTGTTTAACACTATATCAAACAAAAGAATGGTTGGTTGGTCAAATTTTTTTTAGGCTAATTGTAGATGGACACACCTTGATTGGATTGGTCTAATTTCAACCTTTAAGATGATAAAAATGATCCTGTCATATGAACCTTGGATGGCTCTGACTAGCTAAAGACCCCTTGATATGATGAACATGTGAGATAACATCATTCCAAGACCATAATACTGTATTAGAATTTGTTTTTCATGGCTCATCTTGTATTTAATCCTTAATGGAATTTCAAAACATTGCAATAAAACAGAACTATGCTATAGTTAGGGGAAAGGACAAAGACAAAGTTGAATTCATTTTCAATGAATTCATAGTAATAAAACAATTTCAAGATTTAAGTTTTGAATTGTTACAGTATAATGCCTCTATGGACACAGCATAGCAATTTGAATGTAATTTTTTATTTATGCAAAATCCAAGGTAATTCCATATTTTCTACTTCAATTGCTTTTATTTTCTTCTGCCACTCATGATTTTGCATTAAAAATTCTATGTGCTTGCCTGGTCAAGAACTCATTTTTATACTCAGAAAAAATTTTTAGGGACTTGTATTGCTATTGCGTTGTTCATCTTTGTCTATCCAGGAATACTGAATATTTGGGAAATTATACAAAATAACTTTGGTTGATACAGAAAAAAATAAGCTCTCATCTTTGCTCTGTAGACTGAAGCATTGTTGTAAGAATGTGATTTTAATTTTTAACTTTTGTGTATTTACTTTTTCAGTCTTAAAATTGTCTTCACACAATTTTTGCATTTAATGAATAAATGAATGAAATATAATTCTCTTATTTACATAATCTTAGGCCATATATCTGAATAATTCTCAAGTCTACTAAACACCACATAAAATAATTTATTCCTTAGGCATAGATTTAAGCATTCCTTAAGCATAGATTTAAGCATTCCTTAAGCAAGTTTTGCTACTTAGGGTTAATTTGAATGCCTGGAGTTATTTATCAGTTTAAAACAGAAGTCAGTAGGATTTATATTGAGACACCTATTAAAATACCTACAAGCAAATTTCTCCATAAAAAATGTTTCAGCTGGGGGGGGGTGGAGCCAAATTGGCTGAGTGAAAACATGACTCTCCGCTTCCTCCTCCGATCTGCTCTCAAATCTACAATAAAATAAGCCTCTGAACTGATCTTCAAGTCAATGAATCCAGATATATTTGGACACTGCTTTCAGATATCTCTGAAGAACTTCATATCAGGTTTGTTAAACTCGGACAGAGGGATAAACAGTGGACTCGGGTGCAGGCCACAAGTGAGGGTGGGACTCAGCTCACTGTGGCAGAAACTCCAAACTCCAAACACCTGGAGTTTATCTGAGGCACTCAGGACACTCTGCCCTGATTGAAGGCAGGTGTTCTGGCAGACATGCCTTGTTTAAGGAGTAATTCAGACTTAGTCCTAGCCCCCACTGGCCCAGTACCTTAAGTTAATTCCCCGAATTGCCCCAGGGCAAAGATTTTTTCCAAGCCTTAAAGAGACATCCACACTGCCTAAAAAAAAATGAAGAAGCAAAAGAGAGCTCTCACCATAGACAGCTTCTATCGAGAGAAAGAAGGGCTGACCCCAGATCCTGAGGTTCCTTTAGACAAAGCTCCAGAGGAAGTTATTAAGGACCATCACTAGTCCCCTTTTCAAAAGGCCTTTCTGGAAGATTGCATAAAGACTGTCAAAAGAGAGCTGGAGGATAAATGGGAAAATAAATTGAAATCAGTGCAAGAAGGATACAATATTTTGCAAGAAGGATATGATGCCCTGCAAAAGAGATATGAAAAAGACACCAATTTATTGAAAAATAAAATTAGTGAAGTAGAAAAAGACAATAATGCACTGAAAAATAAAATTAGTGAAGTGGAAAAAGACAACAATGCACTGAAAAATAAAATTAGTGAAGTGGAAAAAGAGTGAAATGAACAAAAAAATTCAATGGGACAGTTACAAAAGGAGCTTAAAAAGGTAACTGAAGAAAGCAACACTTTAACAACAAGAATTGAACTAACACAAGAGAATGACTCAATAAGACTTCAAGAATCAGTCAAAGAAAAACAAAAAATGAAAAAATTAGAAGAAAATATGAAATATCTTCTAGGAAAAACAACTGACTTGGAAAATAGATCTAGGAGAGACAATCTAAGGATTATTGGACTTCCTGAAAGCCATGATGAAAAAAAGAATCTAAACACTATCTTCCAGGAAATCCTGAAAGGAAACTGCCCTGAGATTGTAGAATCAGAAGGCAAAATCACCATTGAAAGAATTCACCTGTCACCTCCTAAATGAGACCCCAAAATTAAAACCCCAAGGAATATCGTGGCCAAATTTCAGGACTATCGCATCAAGGAAAGGATATTGCAAGCAGGTAGGAAAAAGAACAGTTCAAATACCAAGGATCAATAATTAGAATCACACATGATCTGTCAGCCTCCACACTGAAGGATCTAAGGGCCTGGAACCAGAT